>MWPW01001712.1:0-31638 GCA_002153405.1 Mycosphaerella populi pn0402
AGCAGTCTGTCGACGGTGGCAAGCCTACTCGTGCTAGCGAGCAGTTCCACAACACTCTCAATGAGGAGTAAGAGTTTTCTTTCTTTGTTGATATGTTGAATGCTCGAAAAATAGTAGCCTCAGAGCAAAAATGAATCAATGCCTTTTTTGCAATACCCGGATGGATTTGGAGTATAATATGATCGGTTATGTTTTCTTCACACCCTTGCCCTGTAGCTTCATGTCCAAATGGTAAGTAGACGTATCGTGACAAAGTCCTCGTAAATCTAATCTATCTTAATCCCTCGATGTAGATTGGGCGGTTGATGGAACCATATTGCTTGCTTGCCAATTCGGATGGATCAGGTACTGGAGACTGTTATGCCCAACGATGTCTAATCTGAAACCACTCTGCTTGTCTTCCTCTGGTTGTGTGTGCCTTCTCAGCTTGGAATGCCTTCTAGTCAGTACTCGAGAGAAGTTGGCAATCGTCCGACTTTGGCTATCAAGGATGCAACATCCTTCAAATCTGCCACCGAAGGACCTACATATGAGCCACCTTCGAGGTGTTGAAAAAATTGCGTGCGAGGGCTTCCTGATCAGACTGCCATGAGTTACAAAGGTTGGGTCTCTACGAGGCTCCGTCCGATATCTTTCGATTGTTCAAGTGCCATTCTGAAACCCTGGAATTGTTCTACATATATCAAGCCTTCGTCAATTTGGGACGTAGTCGAGGCTTTTGCATTGGTGGATTGCAAAAAAACAAAATGTCCTCTCGACTTACAGATGTTTGATACAGAGCTAGCAAGGTCTGTCTGGCCTTTTGCGGTAAATTATCCTCTCTGGAAGAACTGGTTTGGATATGGTAGAGAACCTCGTAAGATCGCGTGATCTTCGCTCCAGTCGATTATTTAGACCTTCCAGCCAGCTTTGGCAAGAGATGAATAATTACGACTCTGGTCTCGACAACTCCGAAGGGAAGAGTCCAGCATCGACTCAGGGTTAGTGATGGCGGCGCCTGTCGCAGCAGCAAACTCCCTCATTTCTTTTTCTTTCTTTCTTTCTTTCTTTTTTTTTTTTTTTGCTTTTTCATCCTAATAATCCAGGGTCTCAATATCAGAAATCCAATCTTTCGTTGCCATTGACACTTAGAGGGGTCTCTTCAGTTGGAAGTGCGTATATATATTAACCTCAATATGCCAAGGGTGTAAATAGCTTCCGCTCTCTACCCTACTCTTAGAGAACATCGATCTCAATCCATGGATATCATCATCTCTCATACTGAATCCAGCTTTGCATCTTTCCCTTTTGGGCTCTTGTGGTTGTGAGAAATATCACGCGCGTGTAGATTTGGGGCTTATCCACGCGTAGGTTTCTCCAAATATCTCCATTGAACGGCCATGTCCAAATTCCCAGACTGGGCCTTATCTACCAGTACTTGGAGGTAACAAATATAGCCTTTGAAAAGAGAAGACCATCGAAATATGGTGCCAGCTTTGTTCAGTATTTCTCACCCACTATGCCTAGCAGGTGCCCAGGCGCCGCAGTATTCGCTTACGTGACAGGCTTTATATGAGCCTCATAAATAACACGGAAGGTGACATCAAGCACAAGATCTTTGAAATATGAATATAAGGGAAAGACACACTACCCCATGGCAAATATTCTGTCTTCCCCTTATATTCATATTTCAATCACTAGTCGACAAACTATAAGAGGCTTGGAATAAATAGCCGGTAATATACGCAGGTGGACCGTATCAAGAAAAACCAGGCCTGGTCTAGGGTAGTAAGTGCCACCTCGTCAATCCTTCCGCCACAATGAGTACCCCTCCTTGAGAAGAGACAAAGGGCGTTTAACCAGCGAACCCGCTTCCAATGTGCGGTCAGTAGGTCCCACCATGCAATGCAAGATGCTGTCACTGCGTATTAAGGGAGATTATACGCGTGGAGTTACGCGTGTAACTTCTTGGAAAAACCTTCCGCTTTGACCTCGGAGTAATTCGAAAAAAGCCCACGTTCGGTGATTCAACGCTGAGTAACGATCTTCGCCGAGGAACAAGGACCCCCCCCTCCCTCTCCCCTGGCGGAGGTGACTAAGTATTCAGGTTGGTAAACTGCACTAACTACAAAGTAAACTTTTTCCTCTTCTTAGTTTTCTATTCGAGCATGTTGGATGCAAGTTAGGGTTGTGACCGTAAAAACCGAGGGTAGATTTTGCATCTAAGCCCCAAGAGTTGGGGACGTGGCAATTGATCACATGCGCCTTATGTGAAGGCAGTGAGTGCCTAGGCAATCTATTAAGAAGGCTTCTTAGGCAGGCGTACATACACATGTAACCTACGGTGGATACATTCCGTAAGTTCTGCGGCCGCTGTTGCTGATCCGGACGGCAGGTATGTTTATTGCCAATAAGAGAAGATGGACTTCTTTAGGCCCACCTAAGGAGCAATGAGAATGTGAGCTGTCAATTTTGGGCGATCATACCTAACGTTTGAGGCTGAACTTGACTATTGGATGTCATTAGTACTACCTAGGTACCAAAAGACTGGTTCTTTATTTGAAACTTGGGGGAAATGTGTTCCCAAGGTAGGAAAGCCGGGGGGGAGGTGTTTGGACCCTTCCAAGGTTGGATTCCAGGTTCTCGGGTTTGGCAAATACCCTGCCTTACATGTGAGTGTTTCTGGTCTTCTAGAAGTTCAATATATTTGACTTTCCAAAGGTTGGGCGGTAAACCCCATTGCCCGTAACATTCAACCTCTGTCCATGAGTGGAGTCAAGAGGGGAAATCAGCAAAGAAAAGCCCCCAATAAAAAGAGATATTGCGAAAGCCGAAAGGAAACCATACGAATATCATACACACATGTAGTATTTAGCTGCAGCTCGCGTAAATAATTCATTTAACGATAAGCCAAAGGCCACTAAACCCCAAGTGCTAAATTCTAAGTTTCCAAAGCTACATGAGTCATTCAGCGAAAGAAGAGCGCATGGACACTCGGTAAATTGGCCGAATAGAGCCCAAGCGAGCATCACCACATGGTACATGGGGCAAACCCGGAGATCCCATGCCCGTGCGCGAAGATGAGCACCAGGGTCTGGCGGCTTATGGGGACAAGAAGGGGTCTGTGAGGGGGGCCGACTGGTAGGGCAGTGGAGATAGAACTGTACGTCATGACCCTAGTGATGTGGATTTTCCGCGCTAAGGCCATAGAGGAGAAGAGTCAGCAAGAAATGGGTGGATGATAAGGAATCTAAGACGAGCCAAGAGCTTAGCCGAGCCTGAGATCGAAACTTTATATTGGATGGCGGAATCATCCCAGTCCAACGAGGGTTCGTGCTTGGCCAGAGTGGTCTACAGTCCCTTCCCCGGGGCTGGATCAAGAGGCTTGAGGGGATAGCGGGGCCCAGCTTGACGGCAACACGAGGCTCACTGTGGCTAATGGCATCACCTACTACTGCTTTAGGAGATGGTAGTGGATGGTAGTGGGGTGTGGCTCTTTTGAATTTGCAGTTCGGTACGAGGCTTTGGAGCTCTGTGAGCACGGATGCAGCCCACGCGGTTCACTAGTTGAACCCACCGTTGAGCTAAAACACACTGTGGCTCTACAAGAAAGCGATCCACGGATCAATGCAACTCTCGAAAAAAACTGTAACCGAACCGCTGGGATTGAGAGAAGGGGTCTGAGTATCTATGAAGCAGCAATAATGGTTCCGTGGAGACTTGGAAGTGTATAAAATGATTAGTAGAGGAGACCATAGAAACTATTGACAATGGTCCAGGGTCAATTCAAAGTGGGAACCAGACTATACAACTATTCCTTCCATGGTCAGTGCAGTCCTGGGGTAAACGGGGACAAGCTCGGATTGCTTTCTCCGAGCTAGACTGGTGTGCGCCCTTAGGGTTAATTGAAAAAATCATGAGGTTCCTCATACCAAGAAGGTGAGTATTGACATATAATTACGAAGACGGTTTTCAGATTAGTGTAATTTTAGTTAGTGCCGCAATACGGAGTAGTGCTGTCTTGAATCGGAGTTCGGAGTGGGAAGAAGAAAAAAGAAAAAAAAAAAAAAACCTCGTCCGATCTAATCCACCGCGGCGTGCGGCGCCATTCCAGGGTAAGCATAATTGCGGTCAGACGTTGTGAGCGACCCTACGGCAGGATCAGCCGATCTAAAGACTACGGTTAGAGACAGATGGCTCTTGAACGTGCACAAGGTCTTAGTCTGCTCTGAAGGGAATAAACCGATGTCAATCCAATTACTACCTCCCTAGGTGGGTTTAGTCGGTGTGCCAGACTGCACATCTCAGAGACGAACAACCGTGCATGACAGTCAATCGCAAAATTAGGACTTTTTGCTTGACAGTTTCCAGGCCGCTAGTTTACGAAAAATGGCCTATGTTGGTAGACGGCGGCCTATGCTACGAATGTCTCACCTTGGCCTGTGCTGATTCAGGGGCGGCGGGATCACCAGTCAAATTGGATGAGCTTAATATAGATGAGATGCAGCTATGCGGAAAGATTAAGCGGATTGTAGATTGAAGCTCGCAGTAGTAGAGTCGTAGTGCTGAAATAGTGCTGTCATGACTCGAGGAGCCGGAGATGCCACATTGGATTTTATTCGATGTTGTGTGGGCTTTCAATAATACCGGCCGGCCCCCTCCCGCTCGAGTTTAATTTACTCCGTATGATATGGGAAATTGGCCCAGGGTCGCATAAAGTGGCTCGATCTATTTCGTATTTCTCATACTGATCCTTTACGAGCTTTTTTACGAGCATCACCTTCATTCATAATTCCTTGATCGTTTTAAACGCAAGGCAAATCCTGGCCGAAGCTAGAACACGTCCAGCGGTTTGCAATTCCATGGGGACGGATTGATGGGGCGCCGTGAGCGAATCAATTCGATGATTTGCGTCTCTTCATGTCATGCGAACAGATTCAGGCCCACTTAAGCTCAATCGGACTTTTAGTTACTAGTTTTTAATACCAAATGACCAGCGTCGTAGTCGGGAGTTAGACGGAAGGTATACTATAAAGGGCTAGGTTGATTCCACAGAACAGCCACCGTCTGGAAGTGACAGATGGGCTCCATGGGACAGCTTTTCATTGAATGCCGGCTTCATATGGGGCTATGGGCTAGGGCTTTATGGTGTCACCTAGTCGAACAACAGCAAATGGGTCGTGGACAGGCTCGTGTTCTGGGGCAACTTTGAGCAGTGCCCCTGAACACGAGCGAGCTTGGCAACAAAGTATGTAGGAGAGAGCCCATTGGGGATAATCTAAGATAGGCGGCGATCTCAGATGACGGCGTGCAGATCGGATCGCCATAGGCCTCGAGACGCCATGATTATGTACGGATACTCCGTACATACGTGGTCAAATTGATTACATGGCCGTTGAAGGCAAGTTAGTGTTCAAAGTGGACTCGTCTACACACATTGAGCCTAGCTTTATTGGATACTACTACGGCCCGGTAATGCACCAGAAGCCTCCCCCGGCAGAGGCGAAAGTTGATTTGTAGGGTATACTCCGGAGAGTGAATGGTGGACAAACTCGGTCACGCCCCCAATTTAAAGCTGCGTTTTGTGGCTTTTCGAAAGTAGTATTAAAGGGTTAAAATTTGATGCGTTATTTCTCGTCAAATTGTGACCCTCTGATCATGTTGAAAGGATGACTGATGTCCGGAATACGGAATGCATACCCTAACGATAATATAACCTTTGGAACCTGCGACGCGGCATCGTAGATGAATCCGGTACTAAGTAGTCGTTCAGGGAGGCTATGCAAGTGTCGAAGCAGGTAATGTTCGCCGGTTTACCCTCGGCCTGACTGGATTATGTCAAATATCAACCTTAAATGTAGCTCGGGTTCAACTTTCTTGAGGTGGATTCGGGATTGGAGGTGGGGAGACGATGCTATGTACTCGGTAGTACTGCGTACTCCGTGCAAATAAACATATACTAGCAGGCCAACCCAGGGTTTGGAAAAGGGAAGGAGGTTAAATCCACAGTGGAAAAGGCAAAGGAAGAAAAACAAAGTATGGAGACACCCGAGTTGCTCCAACCGAGGGTCTTGCGCAAAAATTGGAACCCATCGGAGCCCACACAGTCCACCTGCACGGCCACGCGATCCCAGCGATCTTCGCACGAAGACAATCCAACTGAGCGATAAGCCCTGTCGCTCACTGGATCCAAGGAGGATTTGCCTGACTAGGCATCTAGTTGCCCGCGCCACCGCCGGCCGAAGGCACCTAGGATGACCCACTCCTAGCCGGAGTGGAAGTCCTTAATCCCCCCCTGCTGGACCGTGAGTCTCTTTGCTCATCCAGTGAGATGAGACGTTTTACTGTCCAGTCGCTCTTTCGTCAGGCCATTCAAAGTTTGGGCGCTTCCCCCCGACAAGTGCCACCTGCAACGCACCCCGTGGGTTCGAGTAACCTTCATCCCTGGGTGCCTCAATATTCGGAATGCTTGTCGAATTGGTGCCTGGAGAGGGTTTGTCGATGCGACTGATCACTAAACTCATGTCCACATTGACTCCACTACTCGGTACTAAGTGTGAAAAGCCGAGCAGAAGTCCCGAGGGCTGCGCTTCGTCCCGCAGGTTTCCATCCCTTGTCAGATGAATCCTTGTGGAGGAGAAGAATGATCCCTGGCGAGAATCAATACTACACACTCTGTACCAGGAAGCAGGAAAAGAACGCCTTGGGGCAAAGCATGGATGAACCGAGGGTCATGGACTCGTCAGTTTGTCCATGTCGTACCTCAGAGCTCTCCCCCACCTTTGTCTTGCAACCAGTCTTCATTCCTTAGAGAAGGATCAACTGGAACCACTCTTTCTCCTGAGTGAATCCACGGCATGTAACTTAAGTGCCGGTCAGGAACCAGGATGGCGCCAGCAATGCGTCTCCATACTCCTGTGATTCCCTCAGACAGGGATTGGACGTCAGCAGTAAGAACTGCGGTGTCAAATCTTGATCGGACTGGGCGCAACGGATCCACATGTAATAAAGTGGGATAATTTCGACATTCCCATCCTTAACCCACAGATTTGTTTTCTATTCTCCTGCCACGCCTAACCAAGAATGTCTTTTCAAACCACCCCCCGCCCCCCCCGTAGACTTCTTTGCCAAAATAAGATCCCACTACTTTGATGTCAGTCCTCCAAAACTGAAGATGATATCGGTTTTCGCGGTTATGCCCGGTGGTGCTATTTGAAGAGAGCCGCCTGCAGGCCGCAAACGAAGGGGTTATGTCTCATCTGGGAGTTTAATTCATTTCGGTTCTTGGTTTGATTCCCACCGCGTGATCTTCGAGAATACCTTTGGAATTTTCTCTGAATTATAGAATAAATATTATTTACCTTGTACACTCGGACGCAGCAACCTAGAAGAGTATAGATCGATCCCCTCCTCGTCGATCCTATGGCTACCCATAAGTCGCCTTGAGCTAATTTAGAAAAAGAAAGGGAAAAAAAAGGAAAATGAAAAAAAGGAAAAATCACCCATAAAATGCGTTGACGGTAATCCAGGTACTTTTGGTAATTATCGTCGTATCCATACCTTCTGTGGCTCAGTTGGCCCTCTTCTGAAGCTTCCAGGAACCCCTCCTCCCCCTCTCGATCCGTTTGCTTGTGTTAGGTTTCTTTTCTTTTCCTATAATCGTCATTCCCTTCCCGTTTTCCCGAACCTTGATCTTTCCTCTCGCTGGTTTGGCCATAGACTCACTCTTCCACGAGTCTTACGCTTGCTCTCGTGATACGGAAGGACCGTAAGGTTCGGGACTTTTGTCTGAGACGTACCAACAGTACCAACGCTGATCGTGCTGCCAGTCAAGGGAGAGCCCGCTATCATTAATATTCGTATGCAACTTGTTGCGGGGGACGCTACCGCTCTAGTCTCCTGAACTTTCCAGGTTCTTGTACTAGGGAAGCGAGACCTAATCTACCCTCTAGCAAAGCTAAGTTCGCCTACCACGTACACGGTATTTGGTTCAGTCTATCTACCCTCACGTGGATGATCTCTGTCGCGGTGTCTGGTCAACGTTAGCCGCATTCATCCCTCACAACAACGTTCTTCAGCTTGCCTTGTCATATGTTGGGTCCACCCACCGCTCCCTAACACTTGAATTCGAATAAAATCAGATTGACTGCCTCAGTCTGCGTGGAGCCAGCCAATATAATCTGTGAAACTTCTCTAGTTCGCTGAGTTGTTGCTGATTCCTCTTGACTCGTCAGCATTGGCCCGAATCGCACCAGAGTAATCACAACATCAGCGTCCATTTGCGGAAGCTGCCTGATCTGAGTTCGATATCTACCTGGTGTTATGGAAATAAGAGAAGTTCCTTGACACCCCAGAGATGCTTTGGAGTGCCTGGATTGTTTGGCTCGCCCTAACTTCTTTTCGATATATTCCGTCTCACCCCCCAATACAGCGCTAGTAGGGGTACGACGATCTACACGTTCGGATTACTGAGGTCTTCACACGAATCGTGACTAGTCTTGAAAGAACTCAGGTATTGGCAATTGAATTCCACAGCCATTAATCGAAGTTGCGATCAGGAATCTGTACTGGTGCTGTCCTTACCTCCATTTAATCCAGTCTCTTCCGTCTGCTTTTCGTGATACCACCTTTTTATCTTTTTTTATCTTTTTTTTTTTTTCCAGGGTGGCCAGAAGTATCTGTGAGTTGATTTCTTACACACGAACATATTATTCATCAAGATTCGCTAATCTATTCGTAAAAAAGACTTCCCCCATCGAACAAGAAACGCACGCCTGTCCTTCCCGAATCATAATTCTTTTAATTTTCTGCTTTTGAGGCTCGCTTTTTTTTTTTTCTTAAAAACAGAAGCATAAGCACGTTATCGAGATTATTGTTTGACAAATCACGTTCTCATTACCAGTAACGACTACGTGGCTGCGTCCCTTTGAACTCGATCTGCATCTTTTTTTACACTCTACTTCTTATTACCATGTCCGACCAGTATGCTGGACAATCCGGTCGTATGTTGCCCAGTGTCGACATTTTGTCCAAGCAGACACCGGGGCGCCTGGCTAATAGATTAGATCCTGGGGACAATTCTTACCAGCTCCCACCTCCACGAGCACCAGCGAACTATACAACAGATCAATTCATACGGCCTCGACAGATGAGAGAACCTTCCGACCCAAGGATAATCTCAACAGGGATGAGTTCTCCAGCAGCAAATCCACCAAGAAATGAGCAATTGCCCTCGGTCCGGGACTTATTAATACCTGCTGTGATTCCTACTTCGCCTGCAACTTACCAGCCGCCGTTTGGACCCTCTACACCAAATGCCGAGCCTCGAGAACTCTCATATCCGTTTCGCCCACATGAACAAGCTATTATACCGGTCGCTTCACAAGATCGAATCAAGCCTCGCTCTGAATCTTTTCCTCAGCAGCAACATGGCACTCTACCACCACTCTCACACGTGGCTATGCATAGTCCTCCGCACGTTAAACACCACATATCAACGAGAAGTGATCCAACTTCTACTCCATATTCGCCGCAAGCACAGTACAATGGAGGTCCGATCTATGAAAAGGCAGCGAGTGCAGGCGATGCATCCTCTCCCGAGCTTGCGGCTGTTGTAAAAGCGAATTCCGTTCTGCCTCACGTAATAGACGAGCGATTTGTGAACGGCGAAGGAGTTTGCTATGTATATGCCGACGGGACTCATGTTCCCAAACTGATTGACGGGGTTCCAGTCAATGCTAACTGGGGCGTCACAAAAGCAGGGAAGCCAAGGAAGCGACTGGCACAGGCATGTCTCACATGTCGTGAGAAAAAGATAAAATGTCAACCGAATCTACCTAAATGTGACCAGTGTCAGAAATCTGGCCGCGAGTGCAGATTCGAGAGTGCGTAAGTAATATAACCAAAATTAGCTGAGAAGGATCTACTCAAATCCATTGCCACTAACAACTCTGAAGACCTCGCGGAAGTCGCTCCTCCATGCGATCCTTAGCCCCGTCTCCAAGATACGATTCAAGAGAAGCCTTTTCGCCTGTCCCTATTGCACCTTCCGAAGCCTCCCCCCTCTACAACATGCCAGGAGCATCGAGCAGCTCTAGCTCTCTTCCCGGGAATAACGCACGCTCGCCTCCTGACATTCAAAAGCCTACTTCGTCCCCTACTGATGGCTCATACGAAAAAGAAGCCGAGCGTGCTTATCGAGCGCACATGGCTAGCAATGCTTTGCAAGTTACCGGAGTAAACGATAATGTCATACCCCAGATCGAATTACCAGCTCACCGACCTGCTGAATACCTGGACATCTTGGAAGACCTGAAAGATAATGGACCTGAGGAACTACTTGCGAAATCTTGGGCGATTGACCCGCACGAAGAGGACCCCGAGTGGACAGTGCATCTCGTTGAAAAGTACTTTACATATGTCAATGACGGCTTGTACCATATATTCCCACGGTCTCGGTTCATCATGTGGCTCAAATCTTGCCGTACCAAGTCTGCCGAGGATAGAATGCTTCTGTATTCGATGATGGCTTTGGGCTCCTTATTCTCCGATCAGGCTGATCGGGCAGGTGCATTAAGAAGATACACGCATGTCGCTCGATTTGCTTCTCAGAAAAGCCAGCATATCTTTTCTCTGCAACTTGCTCAGACCCATCTGATACTGAGTCTCTTGTACTACGGCGTGGGCTCATTAGTTGCATGCTGGGACTCTCTTGGTGCTGCAGGGCGTGTAGTCAGTGCCTTACGATACAACTTAGAGTCTGGAGGGGTTGTGACGGAACTAAACCAGGTCTGCGACTATGGATTACACCCACAAGCATTGGTTGAGTGTCGTCGGCGGACGTTTTGGGTTACATATATCCTGGATGTGAGTGATACAGTGAAGAAAAATGGGTGAAAATAATCTAACAGAGATTTAGCGCTTCTCGAGTTTCTTCTCGGCTTCTTCTACGTTCATATCGCCCGACAGCGCACTGCTTCGACTCCCCTACCGCGAGGACATCTATGAAGCCCAGCAATACGCGACTACTCCGTACTTCCAATCTGTCTTCAACCAAGCATCGGCTCCAGCCGATAGTGACACGGCGGCACTAAGCAGTATGGCATACCTAATCCAAATCATATCCATTTGGAGCGATGTCTCGCTTAATGTCTTCCGATTGGCACACACCCCGTCAGATGGATACTCTCGATCGGCAGAGGAATTTCACGCAGCAATAACACGCCGCACCGATGATTGGCTTAAGAGCCTACCGGATCATCTAGCGTTCACTGCAGTCAACATGGAACGAGCCAGCCTAGCGAACAAAGCAGATGTATTCGTATCAATTCACATGCTTCATCATGCCACGTTGATGAAGTTGTATCGACACGCGCGGTATTCGAGTCTTCGACCCGATATCTTGGTTCACTATGTTCATCGTGCTCGCTACCATGCCGTCGAGACACTGAGAGTCGGCCTTGTCGTGATGCAGTATACTAGTGAGACTTCGCATACCACTCTACTGAGTCCTTTCTTAGGCTACGTCATTTTATCCGCAGTTGATGTTCTGAGTACAGCTGGACTGGTCAGCGAATTACCTGACTGTATCTCTCTCATCAGAAGTGCACTGGGGGTGATCCAACTGATGGGTCGATATTGGACTATCTCGTTGCACTTGGCAAGTGCTATCCAGAAACGACTGCATTCCATGATCGACTGCCTGAACGACAGACCTCGAATCCAAGATAAGATTGGATTTGCGGTAGATGGCCCGACCCTGGAAATGAAGGTCCGCGCCAGTGCTTCTCCATCACACCCAGGATCGGCTGACGAGGACATGTTCAACGGATCCATGCACAAGGGCATGCTTGTGCGTGCTATGCGTGGGGACGATGTCATGGTTCCTGAAAGTAGTATAGCTATACTCAGGGATCGTTAGAAATTACCCATGTCTTTGCTTCACTCTACAAATCATTGAAGAAGCCAGCATTTTCATTATACGGAGCGATTCAAACAAAATTTGTTTTAGCTCTGCATTTTTCATTACCGCACTTGGGGCCTTGAGTCTCCGAGCGCCCCGGCTTGTTATGCCTTTTGAATTCTTGTTTATGTGTTTCTAATGACTTGATGGCTTTGTTTAAGACTGACGGTTTCAATTATTCTACAACGTCAGCATCATGGATGAGTCCAACTCATCCCATATTCTTGCATGGAAGTATAAGACTTCTCTACCTTTGTACTATAGATCGATCTTATATTTACGGGATCAAGGTGCTGTATAGTTACACTCACTACCTTCTGAGAAATTGAAATATCAAAAATTGTTACTGAACTCATCAATCTTGAATTGTATTTTATTTCTGAGCTGCAGAGCCTAACAATCAACAGTTTGAAGAATTGTATCTAACAATTAAGTAGTGCTCCACTCATCTGAATGATAACGCCTTACCCAGGCCACTTTTCCTTTCTCCGGGTCTAATAAAGCAGTGAAATGAGTAGATTCATTCACGACAGGATATGTGGTGAGCCAGTTCTTCACCTCAGTTCCAGTGACAAGGGCATGGCTTGCGTTCCATGTAATTTGGTCCCGCTCTTGCTTTGCCTGCCTCTCCTCCTCTACCTTCTTCTGTCGGGCTGTCAAGGATGCCCCGTCTTGTTTACCTGCCTTGTTGCCGAGCTGCATTTGGTGCTTTTGGATGGCAGCATCCCATTGTGCTTGCATACATCCCTGTCTTTCGCGACTTTCCTCCATCAAGTCATCGAAGTCTTGTACTTCGCCTGAAACAAGACTTAGGCCAAAATGATTGCCACCTTTGTTTCTATTGGGGCAAGTTGAGTTATCTTCCTGGTCGTGATTTGCGACAACGATGAATGTTGATGATGAGCGTATAGTTGCAGTTTTGTTGTCCTTTTCCATTGTCACAGTCTCGCTGCCATCACAGAAAACAAAATATGCTGCAGTAGTGGGAATACCTGGGATCTCCGCTGTGAGGTCAGAAAGAGTCAGGTATTTCGGCTCTTCAGATTCCGAAGATGGCAAGATACATTGTCGCAGGATTGACGAGATAGATTGGCGAAACCCGAGTAAGACCAGCAGATGGTTGGTGTAAAACGAGAAATTGTTCGAGGTATCATGGACAGGGCGAAAATTCAGCGAAGCACTCAAGTCTTTTCTCACACCCGTAAGAATGCCAACATATCCAGCATAGGTAATACTCGTTGCAAGCACCTTATCAGGATTCGAGCTTCGTACAAACTCCAATTGTACTATCAAATCTCGCAGTCCCTCCATGTCCCAATCAAGGGTCCTAAAATGAAGCATTCTGGGCTTTCCATCAGAGCCAGAAGCTCGCACGCCTCCACTGGTGCAGCCCATAAGCAGGTCGAGGACCGTGTTGAGGCTAACTAGGAAGTACATGCGGATGCCTGTAACCCGGCTGATGCCGCGTAGCTCTTCTGTCTCTTCTTTGTTGTGAAGTCGTCGCAAGGCGAGCCAGGCAACATAGTGGACCAATCTGACAGGTATTTTGGGGGACAGCATATGGAGCAGCTCGTCGAACAAGCTACGCAAGGCTCGCATCTTTTCGCAATAAAGAGTTGCCAACTCGACATATCGCTCTGATGGTGGTAGTGACAAGTTGATTCTGAAAATCGGAGGCTTCCCATCAAACTGAGTCCTTTCTGCAGGATCGGCCATGATTGGTATCACGGAGCGCGAACTGGAGATGTGATGGTTGGGGTTTGCTGAGGCTCTGTCAACGCGAGGCAGACCCCGCAAAGCTCCCCAGGCAGCAACTCAACTTTGATACCCCTGCATTGGGGCCAACTAAAGGGTCAAATACATTTTCTCCGATCTATTCTAAAATAGAGCGAATTTCCCGGTCTTAACTGACTATAAGGTTTTATTATAGGTGCTCTGAATGATATTTTGCATGTTGGCTCTAGAGAACATGTGTTCAGAATGATTGAATACGGGAATTACAGTCATTACCGTGCGTATTTTCATATTCAAATACCATGAGTATAACGAAAAGCCATCCTACTAAATAACTATTCCACTATGCCAGGACTGTTCTGGCTTAGTTTGGCACATCTACACGCTAATACCAGGTTCCAGCCAGTCATAGTACTATAGTATTACCAGACGCCTTCCGTCTCGTTTTATCTATTAGGCAAAGCATTAATTGATGTATAAAGCAACTATTTTGTATAGCTAGAGCACGTTTCCATATCTGATCGTTTATGCGCCGCCCCCCAGTACAAGGCGAGAGTGATATCGAACTGAACGAATTCTGGCTAGAGACAATATTGTTTGAAGCACATTAGTGTGATTGGTGCCTTTTGAATTACTTATGCACTGTCCCCCAGTACACGGCGAGGGTGATTTCGAACTGAACAAATTCTGGCTAGAGACAATATTATTCGAAGCACTATTAGGGTGATTGAAATGGGCTGTTTGCGTTATTGTTACATTGCTGTGAGAGGACCAGATTTTAACTCTACTATTAATAAGATGAATTGCTCTAGGGAGAGAACAGGGTTCTTCGTAGCGTTGCCAGTAATATGCTACCAGCGGAATTAATGCTGAATGGAAAGGCTGAAGGGAGTATCGCCGCGCGAGGAAAGGAAATCCCCACCGGCCAGGCATTATCCAGTACATGTAGCGGCATATACAAAGTTCCGATAGAGGCGGAGACGCGGGAGCGGAGACATCCTCCGAAAAAATCCCGCCAGGACAAAGCTGACATCTGGATCTACAAGTACATTTGCGCCACAGGAGCTGGTGGCAGGAATTGCCGCGGTTAGCTCACAGCACATACAACAAGCACGCAAGAGAACAGGCCTGACCTGATGGCCTCCCCCTTTGACGATGCGACGGCTGCCGCCGGCGTGGCCCAAGCCATCCCCACCGGCGCCGACCTAGACGACGACGGACTGGACATGAACGATACGAGAGCTGTTGAGGAATACCCAGACGAAGCCGATTTCTATTCACTACTAGGTCTTTCCTCGAAGCCTCCTCCCACCGATGGCCAAATTCGCTCCGCATACCACAACCTCTCCCTAAGCTTCCACCCCGATAAGCAGCCGGCGCAGCGTCGCGAAGCTGCCGAGCGCCAATTTACTCGCATCCAGGAGGCATACTATACCCTGATAGATCCGAAGAAACGCGTGGTCTATGATCTCGTGGGTGCGGAAGGAGTCCGGCGCGAATGGAGCCGCCAAGGGCTTATGGGTTCCGACGGCGAGGCGCGTGAGGTTGGCGTCAAGTCGATGAACCCAGATGAATTCCGACGGTGGTTTTCTAAGACAATGAAAAATCGGGAGAGGAAGTTTGTGAATAGCTTAGTAGCATCTCGTGTGAGTCTGTCCCTAATTCAAGCTTAGCTACCTTGCTTACCGGAGTTCGAATCGGTTATCTAGGGCACAATATCCGTGGGAATCAACGCGTCCAAGGCCATAAGAGTGAACGAATATGACAATGATGTGACACTGGAGGTACATAAAATGGGTATACCCAAGGTCATGTCTCTCGCCTGCAGATACCAATTCAAAACGCCTTTACTATTACCAGGTTTTGGGCCTGGAGAGAAGACAGAGGACGACGAAGCTAAGGTTGAGGGAACACCTACTGATACCGATGATGATAACGAGAAGGAGCCACCCGCGGAAGTCGTATTCTCGGTAGGCGCAGCAGGCGCTCTTGGGCGGACCAAACACAAGTATATTGTTGAACTTGAAGATGGGTCCGAGGAGGAGATTGAGGTTGCTAGTCCACCTGTACTCGTTGGCAACAGTCTGAATCTCAGCGCCACCATCGTTCCCAATTTCCAGACCATTGCTGGTACAAAGGGTATTTTCAATAAATGGCCGCTATCATTTTTGCGTGATTCCAATGCTCAGCTAGAGGCCGTAGTGCTTCCAGATCAGGCGCTGAAGGCGACAGTTGCTCGCAGTTTTCAGCCAATTCCTGGCGTCCACCCATTCCAGGTCACAGCGAGCAGCACCATCAAACGCTCCCTCTTGCAGGGGCCACCATCATTTGATATACATGCCACAAAGGTTATTGCCAAACAGAAGCTTGCATTCTGCGCTTGGTCCAGCGGAGCTCTCACTTGGCCAGAATCCCTGTTTGATCGGTTTCAATCAATAGGGCCAACCGGTCAATCTCTTTTTGAGATCGAAAACGAGCCCAGTAACCTCCAACTCGGGCTTATCGCGCTCCCTCCTAACCCTAGGGCGAAAGTTGATATTGATGAAGACGATGATGGGGAGGAAGACACAAGCACAACGGCCAAAGATAGCGAGAAAGATAATTCTGCAGAGTCATGGCGAACTTTCATTCAAGTCTCGCCAGGAGGTGGTGCTTTAGTGATGAGCTATAGCCGAAACTTATTCTCTGGAACGGCTGCCAATGATCCTGTTCAGGCCGAGTGGAGCTCTGAAGGACATTACTCCCTGCCAAAGATGGATGGCCCAAGAGCGCTTCGGGTAGAAGTCACCGGCATTGTCGGGATAGATGCTTCTCTCACGTGGAGTATCAAGGCTACTCGACGTGTTAGCGATCTTACTAAGATTGGCTTGGGCGTGGGTCTGGCGAACAATGGCGTTGTTATGACCGTGCATTGGAATCGACTTGGGCAAAATCTCACTTTACCGATCACCGTCTGCTCTGCCAAGGAGGCCAACCATGATGCTGCGCTGCTTGCAAGCTTTATACCCATGGTTCTATACGGTGTCATCGAATTTGGATACGTTCGGCCCCGCGACCGAAGAAAGCGCCGTCAGCAACTGGCTCATCGCCATAACGCCCTAAAGAAACTCATTCCGAAGAAGAGAGAGGAAAGCTTACAAGATATCGAACTACTGAGAGATCAGGTACAGCGAAGACAGCGTCGAGAAGATGAACAGAATGGTCTTGTAATTACGAAAGCTGAATATGGTTACATACCTCCTCAGAAGAAGTCTCTGAAGCCCCAGCTTGCGGAGCCTCGAGTGATTGATGTGACTATCGCGATCGCCAATCTGGTCGACCATAGCCAGCTCCATATCCGGGCGAACACAGTCAAGGTAAGTCTGGCTACATCTTCTATCGATTTCTCTATCCGACGCTCACTAAAAATTGTAAAGTTCAACATTATCGGGTTCTACGATCCGGCGCCACTTCTGCCGAAACGACTGAAGATTTGGTACACATACCAGGGCCGCGATCATTTCGTTGAGGCTGGCGAGAAAGATGACATCGCATGCCCCTTGCGCACTCATATACAATCAGATTAAATATTCAAATACCCATGTAACACTAAATTTGCTTCAAAAACCACTCATCTTACTATCATGGCTATCTCCACCTCAGATCTCAGGGTTGTGTGAATTATCTTCCATATACGTTCAGGAGATCAAATAGAGTGACGAAGTACCATAGGCCTCTCCTCAACACGAACTCAAGGCGTCGTTGTTAAATCATAGACCATGATGGCATTAGGGTTTGTTATAGAAAGTCTTGGCGTAGGGCGGACTACAGGCACCAGTGGCGACGTTCCGCAAAAGCCAAAGCGACCGACTTCAGATTCGCCTCTTATCCAGCTACCCGACCTTGACAGCTTTTATCGCGCCCTAGGTCTCACGATGGCTTCTCTTGCGTCGGGGCTATTCAAGTCTCTCCCCAAGCCAAAATACACCGGTGAGGAGGAGGAGATCCCTCAACACGCGCAGCCCCGTGGTCCACGAGTGGTTGGCGCCGACCAGTTAGATGAAACCCAGGTAGTTCTACGGGTGAGTTGCTCATGCTTGATGCTGAACTAGTCATTTACTAAACATTTGCTCAATCAGAGGACTGGACCCCCGCCCTACGGAAACCGCGCAGGATGGCGACCTCGAGCTCCCGAAGATTTTGGCGACGGCGGCGCGTTCCCTGAAATTCTAGTGGCACAGTACCCTCTTGACATGGGTCGAAAGGGGACTTCTTCGACATCGAACGCACTTGCAGTACAGGTTGATTCCGAAGGAAAAGTCAAATATGATGCCATCGCACGCCGTGGCCACGGCGATAACCGTATCGTTCATGCGTCCTTCAAAGATCTAATCCCACTACGCCAGCGCGTGGATATGGGAGAGATATCCCTGGATCGACCGTCAACGGAAGAAGTCGCGGAGCAGATGGAAAAGACCAAGAATGCGATTGCCACCTTGGTGGATGGAGCCGTGCAGGCGCAGAAGCCAAAAAACGTCAAGGGCGGCCGTAGAGCAGAGCCAACGTTTGTCCGATATACACCAGCGAACCAGATGGGTGACCAGAATAACAAGAACGACCGAATTATGAAGATTGTCGACCGTCAGCAAGATCCGATGGAGCCACCGAAGTTCAAGCACAAGAAGATCCCTCGTGGCCCGCCCTCACCTCCAGCCCCGATTATGCACTCGCCACCTAGGAAGCTCACAGCCGAAGATCAAGAAGCTTGGAAGATCCCTCCTCCCGTGTCGAATTGGAAGAATCCCAAGGGTTATACCGTTCCTCTAGATAAGCGTCTGGCTGCAGACGGTCGTGGATTACAGGATGTGACTATCAACGATAAATTTGCACAATTTGCCGAGGCCTTGTTCACTGCCGATCGTCATGCTCGTGAGGAGGTACAACTTCGTACCCAGATGCAGCAGAAGCTGGCAGAGAAGGAGAAGGCCCAGAAGGAGGACAACCTCCGTGCTCTTGCGCAGAAAGCTCGCGAAGAACGTTCTGCGCCCGCCCGCCGCGGCTCTAGTTCTCGGGCTCGCTCCCGCAGCGCCAGCCGCAGCGCTTCGCCGTACTCATCGAGATCCGTCACCCCCAATGACGAGGATGAGGCAGCGCGCGAGCGTGAACAACAGCGTCGTGAACGGCGACAAGAGAACGAGCGACAGCTCCGCCAGTCCCGCATGGGTACGGAGCGTCGTATTCAAGCTATGGCTCGTGAGCAGAATCGGGATATCTCTGAGAAGGTCGCTCTTGGCCTTGCCAAGCCGACACAAAGTTCTGAGTCTATGTGGGACTCTCGTCTGTTCAACCAGACCAGTGGTATGAACTCTGGTTTCAACGAAGATAACCCCTACGACAAGCCGTTGTTTGCTGCGCAGGACGCCATCAACAGCATCTATCGCCCTCGTGCCCAGGCTGATGCCGACGAAGACGACGGAGGCGAAGAGATGAGCAAGATTCAGAAAGCCGATCGTTTTAAGGTCCTTGGCCGTGCGAAGGAAGGTTTCCGTGGTGCTGCTGATGCTGAGGAGCGACAGGGGCCTGTGAAATTCGAGAAGGATACTGCTGACCCATTTGGGATCGATAGCATGATCGCTGACGTGTCTACTGGGCAGAAGCGCTATGGTATCCAAGAAGCTGAACAGGATGACCGTGGGTCAAAGCGTGCTCGCGTTGACGATGATGCATAAATAATCAGCATGAAAAACATCTCTCTCTTTCTCTCTCTCTCTCTATTTGAATTCTTTTGGGCTTTCGTCACTTTTCTGGGAAAGCCAAGGTTATCGAGCATTGCAGGCGTTGGGTGGTTCGGTCTAATTTCTACCTGTCTTTTTGATGCCGCAAAATCGAAAGGGAGCCCATGAATTCATCTAATGAATGAGCGTGGACTGGTCCCCGACTTATTCTATACGTCAAGTCGTATTTGACTGACTATATAGACGGTGAGTCTTGACAAAGGCACAATCAAACTTAAATTCAACAACATCCTAAGATCAATTTACATAGTACAACACTCTTGAAACAATCTAGTTCTTCACCTCCGCCACGTTGGGAGACAGCAGCTCCTCCAGCCACTTGTAAGAAACCATCAAGCTGTTCGGGTATCCCATATGTGGCAGACCCTCAAAGAAGCGGCCTTCCTTAGGACCACCGTGGTTGAAAAGGACAAGCGAGTCCTCGATGGGAACAACTCCATCATCAACACCCTTGAAAATAGTTAGCACATACTCAAGCTCCAAGGCAGCCGGAGACATACATTCAGAAGAATCAACCGGCAGTTTGGCTGATCAACAACACCAGTCTCTACAAGGGAGAACTTCTTCTGCGAGTTCTGAATAAACTCCTCTGTGGTGTCATACCCATACTTCTCCGCCCAGCAATCGGTGATCCTGTCAAAAACCAATTAGCTAAATCAAATCCAAATCACACCACTTCCCGAGAAAAAAAAAAAGAAAAGGACAAGTCTAAACTCACGTAAACGGATATTCATGATCGTTGACCTTGCTCAACCACTCCGGACTTAAGAAATGATGAGACCCAGCCCCATGCGCCATCGATCCAAGCAAACGGTCCCGATGCGTACACGCCGCGCGAATCGCATAAAACCCACCTGCGCTCAACCCCCAAACCGCCACACGACGGGCATCAAACTCGGGTCTCTGCTCAATATAATCCAGCACACTGGACCACAACCTATCCGCCGACTCCGGGTCCGCAGGGTCCGCAGGGGAGTCCGCCGTACCGGGGATCTCAGCAATAACGGCCGCCCAGCCACGGTTGATGATCTCGTGGGTACGCTGGCTGTTATCGGGCCTGTAGCCGTCGAGCCCGGTCATGAGGAAGACGACGGGGACGGGGCTGGCGGCGGTGGCTTCGTCAGGGACACGGACGAAGAGGGGGATGGAGGCACCATCGCGGCCGCTACGGTGGGTGTGCGGGATGACTTCTTCTTTCAGGATGGGGCTCCAAAGGGCGGAGGCTTTCAGGTAGAGGTCTTTCTGGCGGTCGAAGGCGACGCGCTTGGCTTTGTTGGAGGGCCGAGTTGTGGGGCTTACGTAGGGGAAGCGCGAGATGCGGAGGACGACGGCGGCGCGGCGGAAGAGGTCTGAGGCGTGGCCAGTTTGGCCGTTGGAGATGGCTTTGTTGGCTTCTTCTTCGAGGGCGTCGACGATGGGCACGAATGCCGCGGTGTAGGCATCTGTGAATGGGTCGTTGATGTTTTCCTGGATTGATTAGAATTTGGGCGAGTAATGGAGATTCTTGGACGGGGGTTATTACAGCGATGAGCTTCTCGAAGATGGGCTCGAAGTCTTCAAATGCGCCATCGTGGAAAGGATAGATCGATTTCGAGCTCTGGTGGCGTTAATTTAGGGTTAGCGATGGCTAGAATCAACGGCTGGATTTTTGAACATACGCAGAACTTCCACTTCGTCTCCCATAGGACCTTGATAGATCCCTTGTGGGGAAAGACTGTGTCAAATTTGTCTCCAAGAATCCACGGTGCCATTTTGTATAGAAGTCTTGCGTTGATCTAAACTTTCTCAGTATAGGACGCGGGGAGCTAGAACTCGGCACAATTTATGGGTTATGAACTAGAATTTGCGGGTAATATGAAAGGCAACATGCATGACGGGCTATATAATTCAGTAATTCATTTCAAATGGTATGAGAGCTATCGACATCGTCCGGATTTGGAATACTGCAATGAAGTAGGTCGCAGCCGGTGGAGAGAGCTGGAGCCGCAGATGGGCTTAATGTGCTGCATCCAAGCGGCCGGGATCTTACATGAATCCTTTGACTGAGATGATCTACTAAATTTCCAATCATCTGTTAGGGAATTGCGGGGAAAGGGGTAGCAAGATTCCAAATGCGGAGAGTTCTTGATGTGCCTTGAAACCCTGTACGTCTACAATGATTGACGCCGTAAATACTTCGGAAGGAGCAGCTTTGGTATCAAAGAAATAGCGCATGGTACACTGGACTGCGATTTATTTCCAATGCGCTTATCGCTGTGAGCCTGATTGAGGGAAAGAACAGTTTCATGGATTTCATATTGCCAACGTGGCCTACGGCTGATGGAATGCTGGATCGGTATGTTGACCGCATGCGGCGGATTTAAGAATTCCTAAATTCAGGGACCGGGACGGATGTAACGCTGAAAGAACTGCCTGGTCTACTTGGACTTAATTCCTTGATTTGTTTACGGCGAAGATGGAAAGAATTGTAATTGAAAAGATAGGTAGAATTAAAATGGCCTCACGCGCTCCTGGCGTGAGGAAATGCAGCTTATATACAAAAGCTCTCAAAAGATATGAAAAGGCTCTGCTTAGTTCGTGTATTTCTCCCAGTATTGGGATCCTTTTGGCAGGTGATTAGGGCTATTGCAAGGTGTGAGTAAATGGCAACAAATGATGAGACTATGGTGACTTACCCATTGTCTTCACTAGGCTTGATGATGTGTCCATCCTCTTGGACATACTGATCATTGGTATGAGGGTTGGGCCAAGGTCCCCTGGTTTGGGATTAGCAGGGGCAGGAATTTCTGGAGTTGGACTGTGCTTACTTGTTATCCTCATTGTGAGCAATAATAGGCTTGCCATCTGGTCCATCAGGAACCTGGGCATAGGTCTTGTCATCATGCGGGTGAGGCCACGGTCCCCTGCGTTTAGTTAGTATAGCTCATTGTTCCAAAATTATGACATAGGCTCTTACTTTGTATCCTGCGAGTCAGCAATTGTCGGGGGACGCCCATCAGAGCCGTCGCCGATCTGAGCATGTGCCTTGTCGGTGTGGGGTTTAGGCCATGGACCCCTTTGCATATGGTTAGTATTGTAAATCTTGCTTACGGATGGAAATAGACACTTACTTGGAGTCGTGCTCATGGGCAACGATGGACTCATCATGTGGAGGCTCCTGGACCACAGGCTCAGAAGCTGAATAGACAGGGGCCGCTTGAGGAGCTGGCTGAGCAAATGGTTGAGCCTGGGGGGCAGACACCACTTCTGGGTCAACAGCAGCTGGAGAATTCGGATGATATGGCAGAGCTGCATAGTCAGGCTGAGGGTAGTTCTCCTGGTGAGGGGGCTTTTTGTGACCCTTAGGCTTGGGTGCAGGTGTATACTCTGGCTGGGGCTGACTATATGGTGGTGGTGCCTGCTGCTGGGGAGGCGGGCTCTCCTGCTGAGGTGCTGGTGGAGGGGTCTGCTGTTGGGGAGCTACGGCAGGAGAACTGCTAGATGTCGAGGGGGCAGCTGGAGCTGGAGCATCGACCGGTTCTGGGTACAGCGCACCCTGGTCGCTGGTCGGGACTTCAGTATTTGCACCAGATAGATCAGTTCCACTCTTGCCAGCAGCATTTCCACGATGAGGTTGAGGATAGGCTGCACAAGTATCATAGTGGCTCTGCGGCGGAGCCTCCACTGACTGGGGGAAGGTCTCTGGGGCTTCGATGATTGTGGCCACCAGACCAGCCTCAACATGCCATTCGATGTGGCAGTGAAGCAACCAGACTCGTAAAATGATGTCAGTAGATTTCTTACATATTGATCTCAAGGGTGAACTTATCTGGGTTGTCGGCACGGAAGCGAATGACAGCGTGGCCGTGGTTCTGAACCATGATGGTATCACGGCGAACTGGAGTTTGAGATACATTTTGAAAGTAGTGGCCGGTGAAGTAGCCCCCATCAACCTCCGATCTCTGGATAACTTGGAATTGATGACCATGCAAATGCCAGGGGTGCAGATTGTTGTGGTGGTTATTGATGACAACTTCGACAATCTCGCCGTACTTTACCACGAATGGATTTACTTGACCATAGACAGCAGGGTCGGATGCATACTCAGGACCAACAGTGTTGGCTGTGTACAGCGTAGGAACCTTGGGGGGAATGTAAGTCTTGTTGTTGATGGCGTAACGAGAGACACCATCGATCTCAGTCGAGAATGCATCAATAATGATCTGGTGGTGCATAGGTTGCAGGATTGGCTGGCGGTCTGTAGGAATCAAGGTAACATCATCGACAAAGTCAAACTCGGTCAAGACAGGTGCTGGTGGCAGTGGCTTTGACTCATCGTAGACCAACCAAGCGGTGACATTGGGATTGTAGTTCGCAGGAATATCGCGGTGCTCATAGACAAACATCATGTTGATATCCATCGTATCCCAGATAGCGAAGTTCTGACTAGCGTCGGGCTTAGTATGAATCAGGACACCATATCGCTGACCAGTTGCAAGACGGAGCATCTTTGAGCCAACATTGTACGGCTCAACATAAACACCATCCACTTCAACCACAGTCATCTCATGGCCGTCAAAGACCCATGTGTGACCAGGCCAGTTACCAAGACATATAATATGCACATAATAGGTCTTGTTTGGCAGTACCTTGATCTTGGACTTGGTGGAGTCATTGATCAATGCGGAGTTTGGCACAGGCTCGCGGCCTCCAAACGCAGCTTGATTTTCTTGGGATTGGTACTGTTCAAGCAAATCTGGCATCTGGTCATGGTACCAGTCACTCAGGGTGATGGTAAACTCGTCATCATACTGAAATGGGGGCTTAGGATCATGGACAATCAACGCGCCTCGGAACCCATCGGGGTACTGGCCCATGTTATGCGAGTGATACCAGTAAGTTCCGGTTTGATTGATCTGGTACGCTCGAGTTAGCCTCGATCAATGTTCTTCGGAACTTTCGAGATATATTTACCTGCATATGGTACTGCATATGCCCTCCAGGGGGGATTGGACATTGGGTCACTCCAGTTGCACCATCCATAGCAGCAGTGGCATACTGGTGGAATCCGTGCCAGTGGACACCAGTTGACTGGTTACCTAGACCATTGTGAACATCCACGATCAATCGGTCACCCACGTCAACATCAATCTGAGGGCAAGGCCATTGACCATTGATACCGATCACAGGCCGCTCAAATCCATCCGGAGATGCGTTGACCCAGGTAACGTTCCAATTGAAGTAGACATCCTTTGCCGCAGCCAGCTTTGCAGCCAAGCCGGCCAGGAGGAGAAAATTAAGCTTCGCCATTATAGTCGGTTGTATAACGAATGACAATCGACCCTCTGTCCGAAAGATAACTAAATCCGGTGTTGACAGAGATGGGTCGATGGAAAAAATTGGGCCGACCAACCCAGAAATTAGCAATTATAATCGAAGTTGTTGAATAGGAAGTCGAGCGCTCGCAAGCAGCGTTTGTTGATACAAGATCCAAGACGAGCAGACACCGGGGAATCTCGGCCTTATACATGGGGTGCCCAGTGGATCTACACTAGGGGCAATGTTATTTCCTGAAGCCCTTTCTCGTCTTGTTTTGCAATGCTGGCCGGGTGCCGTCATTCAAGGACCAAGTGACCAAGCCCTAGAATCTCCGTTTCAAGGCTTAACAGGGCTGTTTCCGGTCTGGGAGAGCTATCTCTCAACAGATTGAACATTCCAATCGTGGGCTTCATCGTGCGGTATGTAGATACAAGTCCTATTTTGGCATCCGCACCCACCAGAGCATGCAAGGGGCACATACCGCACTGCCGGCAAGAGTAAATTGAAAACGGCATCTAGAAGCAGAACAATCCAGATAGATATGGGCATTCATTTTACTACTTGAGACTAATGAACGCTCAAGCAAGCAGGGTGTAGGTGCTTTCGTATTTAATCAGCCTCGAGGTGCTGCAACCAGCTATGCCGCGCAGCCAAATACTTTTCGGTTAACATCGGCAATGGTCTGGACGTCATTGCCATTGCCACAGAGTGTTAAGACCAAGTAGATTCTTACTGGAGCGGCGATTGCTGTTATTCGAAACGTGCGTCGTGGCCACTCCAACCCCATGAGAGCTACCGCTGCAGCCGAGAGACGTCTGAGCCCTGCTTGGGCCTTGCCACGTCGTATTGGGGGTAAACACTTCATCTGCTCCACAGGAGCCACCCACGGACGGTGCTTATCGGCAGATCGTCGTTTGGGAACGAGTACTTCTGGACCTGGTACCCTAAAGAGGTTAGTTTGTAATTTGTATCCAGAAAGTCTGAATCAGGAGTGCCATGGAGTCATGACATAGAGGCGGGTTGCTGCCGGCGCTTCTTTCGTACAACACATGTGCAGAAAATATAGCCACCCACGACATATCATCTGAATGTAGTACTACTATAAAATCAAGAGAGAACAAGAACAGCAAGAACGTTGGCATGGGAATTCGTACATGACAAGCTATGCCCCAGTCGGTTAGCAGCAGTTGCTTATCCACCTCAACTCCTCTGGTGCGTGGTACCTGAGCACCTGCAAAGGTTATTCCTGTGCCTCGGTATAGGATCAACAGATCCTGAACACTAGGTTATCTCAAGACTCGAACCTCTGCCAATCTCGTGCGTCCGGCGCTCTCTCCGCAAAATGCAAGTCATCGAGCACGGCGCCAAGCGCGGGGCATTTTAGTTTTTTGCGATAAAGAAATCCAAGATAAGCAGTGGGGACCAAGATAAAGATTTTGGCTGAACATATTAAGTAAAATTAAATAAAACGTGGGCGCGATAGCCCCAGTTGAGAATATGACGGAGAGGGTTTGGAAAGAGGGGGTTTGACTTTCTTTTGGTCGTGAACCTTGAACCTCCTCTTCCGTCATCCTCGACGTTGCTTTTTCTTCCTCGATCCGCGCTCCACTTCGCCAGGTATACGACCCGTCTGCTGCTCTCGTGCTCGCTCTCTCAATTGACGCAAGCTGTGCTGTTCTTATGGCGTAATCCCGGACTCCGCCATGCAAATACACCACCGCGTCAATCAATCACGGGCGAACATACTGTAACCTTGTCCGAAGACCTCAAGCTCCGAACATGGATCATGCATTGACCTCGATCGATGCACAGGTCCAGCTCTTGGTGAGTCTGCAAAGTCTACATGGGATATTGAACCCCATTATGATTTTTGAGACTGTTAGTAGTATACTTACTCATGCATTGCACAGGACGAGCGATTGGCCCTGGTACACATCCCTCTGGAGCTATATCCATACTTCTTCAAGTCGGTCTTAGGTTTAATATTTGATGAAATCTCCCCATTGGAAAAGTCTACCCCAACAGACGAAGATGTGGTTCTTTCTGACATCGACGATCGAGAAGACAAGGAATCAGAGTCTCGTCCACCGGCTTTTCTAAATGTATCCATCACCCCGGTTGAGGTCTCGGTGATTGGCCCAAGACACTTGGTCGAGAAGTACTTCCAGCCTCTCATCAGTGCTTTAGGGCAGTTGGACAACAAGCTCCAATCTCGTCTGGAAGTGAGCACAAAGGACTATATCGCAATGCAGGTCATCGGCCAAGGTCTGGAGGCTGGTAAGCGCGTGCTCGAACTAACCAGTCCACTTGCACTGGCAGGCATGTATGTTAAAAAACTCGGATGTCTTAGCTACCGGTACTAACATTTCCCAGCTCAATCTTCTTCATCTCAACATATTTCTCCGACTACATCCTCGTTCCCCTTCACAGCAAAGCAAGTGTCATCTCAGCCTTGGAAAGCCGAGGGTTTCAATTTGAAAACACAACGGCAGCGTTCGCCAGGCAACCCCTCAGCCCAACATCGCCTCACATTGAGAAACAGCTGGGTGATCTTATTCCTCCAATGACACCACCCCCTTCAACCCTCGCTGAGCTGCAAACCCGCACCTTCACCAACCTCCGCAAGAACCAGATCACCCCATCCGTAGACGAAACGCTGCGCCTCGTCCAATGCGCCGCTCACCACCAATACCATAGCGAGCAAAGCTCTATGTCCATCCTCCGCGACTCCCTCACAACAATTCTCCTCGTGGACCAACCACGCTTCCTCTCTCTAACCATCGCAGCCCTAGACCCCGCCGCCTCACTACTCCTCGAAGAAAGGCTCTTACCCCGCTTCTCGCGCAGCTCAGGGTCGTCCCAGGAATACGAAGACGGCTCCGGCCTTCTCCTCGGCTCAAAAGAGGACTATCTCATCCCAATCATGCTCGACCTCCGGGATCTGCCGCTCGAAGCCTCCGGTATTGTCTGCGGTGTCGCCGGACGGCTCGCAGAAGCAAAGGAGACCTCGGTGCGGCCCAGCAGCGGCGAGACAAGCGCCGTCGGCAGCCAAGATAGCAGCGTGATGGGCTTTGTGCCCACGCTCTTCGATACATTTGGTACGCGGTTGGCTCTGGGTGGAGATTCTCCGTCTAAAAACCATAATCTTGCTCCACTTCCGCCTACCACGCATCATCTCAAGCCTGATATAGATCCATCGGCAGATGCTGTGGAGATTAGCTTCTTGAGTACGGCCCGGGGCGGTACGATTATTGTTAGCGAGCACGAGTTGAAGAGGGCTATCGATGCACTGGAAGCTGAGAGGATGCAGGATTCTTCGGCTGAGGAACCGGGGGATGAGGTGTGAAAATGGCTTGAAGGTTTAATTTGCTTGATGTGACTTGCATTGCGATGGGTTGATTTTAAGGGAAAGGATCAAAAGCTTGATATTTGTTATCCAGTGATTGTTTATTGTGTAACCCCAATACTAGTTGTGGTGGCTGTGCAGCACTGCTCCCAACATGTAGCTATTTTCCCAATGGGGACTATGCACTAATAACCTCTTGATACTATCTTCTATATGTCTTATAGTTGCGTGCGATAGTGGGTAGCTTGTGGTTGGGGGACAAAGGCTTTATTGAGGCTTTACATACCAGGTCATATGTATTTGAACGGATGTAGGTATATGCCCAAGTATATGGGAGGATACGTTGCTGTGTGTGTGTTGCTGCGTACGTTTCAATCCATATGACTTGGTATGTATGACCGGCGCATTGACAATAAGACTCTGTGTGTCAATTCCGCAGCTAGAAGGCACAGATGCAATCTTTATGTTGACGGGATGTGGTCAATAGTGCACTGCTTGGAAAGCGCTTTTGAGTCTCTTCCAAATAGCTTGTTGATAGCTCAATAAATCCTTAGATTTGTGGATACGGGGTGGAGAGCAACCCTTCGCTCACCCAAACACCCGTACTGTTCCTGTTTAGTGCGTTAGCAGCAAATCCTTCGTGTTGGAAATCAAGCACACATACCATCTGAACATCCACCAGCCCAATAACCCTTTTCATTCCAAGCAACACAGCTCACCACTTTAACCTGGTCGCCCATTGCCACTGTCCCGACGACATCTCCACTGAGAACATCCCATGCAAAAACCGCGGCACCAGCTGGTCCTTCGGCCCCCTTTGCGGCTTCGCTTCCACTCAGAACCACAGCATCGCCTTGCGCGTATGCTGAACGAACCCGTAGCTCGGTATTCCGGTAAGTTCGACCGGGTCCCTTGCTCAAACCAACAGGCAATGACTGTGCCTCTTTCTTATCCGGGCCACCAAAAGCCGCGAGGAGTTTTCCGTTCGAGCGATCCAGCATTCGAATATAGCTGTCAAGCGTCGAAGTAAGAAGCGCATTCCCATCACTTGAAAAACGGACGCTAGTCACTGGGTGTGCCAGAACATCATCCGTCATTTTCCCCATGCGCACATCGTAGACCCGTACATGGCCATCGTAGCTGCCGCTGGCGATCGAATAAGAAGGCATATGGACATGTAGACAAGAGACGGTATCGCTTGCTTCAGTGAAGGATTGAATCGGCTTGTAATCCTTGGAGCGGGTATCCCACAGGTTGACCTTGGTATCTGCGCTGCCTTCATAGAAATCAAACATTAGCATTACACAGATGTAACAAGACTAGCCATGGAAGAAATACCAGAGACAACCACTGAATCGCCTTCGCCCGCAAACTGTACAGCCTCCACACGACTCGAATGGCCATCCCACCGCCTATTCGTGACTCCCTGCTCAACGTCCCATAAGAAAACCTGTCTATCGCCACCTACACTGACGAATTGCGCGTTGTCGGCTGCTACCGCGACGTCCAGGACGGAATATCCATGCGCTTCATACCGCTGGATAGGAGAGCTTGTTTCGACTGCATGCGCCGAGTTTTCGGCATTACTTGGAACTGCGCGCGATAGGTGGATTGTGCGGTCTGAGGAGCCTGTGAGCACATATGTGCCGGGGTAGCTAGAGAACGTCACCGCGTTGACGGGTGCTAGAGAGCGAAGCCGATCTATTAGTGCCTTTCTCTCGGGATATTTCTGGGTTGAATGCTTGCAGCTTACCATTATGTGTTTTAAGCGTATGTAGGTGCCTCGTGGGAAAATGTGTCGGCATGGCGTGGGATAAATTGAAGGTGGATCAGTTGGAGTTCGGGGAACCTCAAAAAGGGCCTCGGGAGAGACGGACACTACAGCCCGGCTAGAATTGGGGTCACCACTCACCCCTACCTAGGTAGAAGCCCAGCGCAGTGAAATCTAATTGAGAGGAAGCTATGTAATGAAGCTCTGAGAGTTCCAATTTATTTTGAATAACATTATTTGTACTTGTATAGGAAGTGTCCGGGTAAAGACACAGTGGACTCGTTTACACCCAACGATATATAACACAACATTCAAAGGTTTTGAATATACACTTGATAACGCTGTCACTCCGGGCTTCTCGTGTATCTCCAATTTCAATATTGAAAGCCTCTAGACTGTACCGAGGTCGGCTTACACGTAAAAGCCCTGGAAATATTGGCCAAGGGGGTACATCGTAGATTCCCGATTCTGTCATGTATCCCAATACCTGCTTGGCCGTGAGAAGCAGACATAAAGCCCACAAGAACTCAATCATATTTCGGCTGTCGCCGCGAGTAAGCCCTAGGAGACTCGGTGTTTGCCTGCCAGTACTGCGGGTGAACTGTTTCATCTGCCTCAATGGCAGCTTTTCTGCGAGAAGTCTTTTGTTTGGACACTCTTGTCTTGAATCGAGGAGGGGGATAGAACCACCACCACCGACCGAGATCGCAGAACCACTGGTCAAGCCAATATTCGCAGTCTTCTTCGTATTTATCTGGGGCAACCAGCTCGCCTGAGTTGAACTTGGCTCTGGTTAAATCAGAAACTAATCTAATCAAAGGATTCTAGGGATCCGTACCTCGTGAAGTCTGCTAGCGCGGCTCGCTGGACAATGTAATAAAGGAATGCGATCCATAATGTGCCCAAGATGACCATCCAGAGTGGTGGAGCTAGGCCATCGCCTATGGAGAAGGATATGATGCTCATGGTTGGGGGAGCAAATGTCTATGGAAGCTCTCCGTGTTGCATGTTTGTTTTGGTTCCGCTCGCGTCGTTGCTACCCGTGTCAGAGTATAGCCCTAGAGTGTAGAAGAGCTTGGGGTAGATGAAAATGATTAATTAATAATAATCTTTATACTGAGAACTGCCTCATTTGAACCGGAAACATCTGAAAAAAAAAATATGAATTTCACTCTGGTCAAACTTTAGGGCAATATTGAATGACCTTGAGGCGTCAAGATGGCAAGATGCTGTCTTGTCATGAACACTTTCCTTGGCTTACGCCTGCAAACATTACTACAGTAGCCGACTGCATACTATACACGTATCACTTCCAAGATTGAATTATACACGAGTAAAGATTAACACTGAATTTTCCGCGCTACAGAAAACAGGAGGGGGTTATTATCAAGGATGTAGACACCATCGCTAGCTACCCAGCGGTAAATGGATATAACAAAACGAAACGAGACAGCCCCTTGAGGCGAAGGTGCGCCCTCCCAAGCGCATAAGCGGCAAGACATAGGGTACTCAAGAGAAGAAACTGAATGAGAGAGCATGCATGCGCCTACTCCCTTTTTGAAAAACCCGGGCCGTTTCCCGGTCCACAATCTTAACGACGGCCATGGCTGCGAGTGCCTCCCTGCAGACCCTCGATCTCCCCCTCCAGTGCTTTGATCCTGCAATAAGTTAGCTGATGAATTCTTGGTGGATAAATAACATTTATGTAGAGCATGAACGTACGCGGCGTGAGTGGCCTCCAAATCCTTGTTGAGTCTGTCGCGCTCCGAGATAA
>MWPW01001713.1:0-34807 GCA_002153405.1 Mycosphaerella populi pn0402
GAGCAATTTGACGAGTATGTGCCACGAGAAGCACATCTGGTAGTAAGTGACACTCTTTACTATTTCGTACTTTCTTTTGAGGTTGGACGATGTTTTTTTTATTTCCTTTTTTTTTTTTTTTTTTTTTCTACCTCTTTTTTTATATTCTGTTACTCTGGCATCCCCGGATGGCCTCGGCCGAGGTGTCTACCGTCTACCTTGCATAACGCCTGCATCTGCTGCAGACTGGTACAGACGCCCATGTTTTCCCCTTAAATGAGGGACCGTGGGGTGATCGTCCGAGATCATCGGGGGAAGCCGGACTCGATAGAAATGCTTTCGCCTCTCAATCAGCCGCAGCTAACAAGTCAACAGTCGCCAGCCTTGGAGCGCCTATGCAGTTCATTTGACGACGCTATCGCCTCCTGCTCTCCTTGGAGACCTATTGCTCGTCTGGCTGTGCGCTCGCGCCACTGCCCCCTATGGCGAGGTCTTCTCCAGTCGAGCCTCGATTGCGCTGTGCATCTGGATCATCGTCAGCAAGTTCATCAAGCTCGTGGGCCACTACATCCGCTATCCTATCGACTGTTTCCTCTTCCCCGTCTCGATCATCTTTGGATACCTCCACGGGGCAATCAAGATGTACGCCGTGATGACCTTGAATGTGGTATGTATTTTTCATTACAATAGTCTTATGCGGGTCCAGCACCAAAGCCCCCTCATCCACTTTCCTGGTTCTTCCTATGAGAAGTCCGCATCACAACGCTTTGGTCTCAAGTCTTGCTTGTGCAGCTCGTCTTGATCCACTTCTATCTTCCCGCAAGCCTTTTCCGGTTTGGTGTTTTTTGTTTTTGTTTTTGTTTTTTTTTTTTTTTGCGATCTGCTCTGCCGTGCCCAGCTTTGAACGCCGCTAACCGCTGCCTTTGCAGACCACATGGGGTAGTCGAGACGGCGCCGACGACTACGACGCTGAGCGTATGAAGAAACTCACAGATGCCGATCGCAGGAAACAGCCTTACTATCCCAGCTGGCTGACCCTCTAGCTCTTTCGCAAGACCTACAGAACCCATTCCCCATTTTGCTTGTGCTGGGCAGGCTTTGTCTAGGCCTTTTCCCCTCCTTTCCGGAGATCGCGTATACCCTTTACGACGAAATGCCGTGACGATCATGTTTTCCATTCTGTTTTTCGGCTCTAGATGCAGCGCCTTTGCTTTCGACTTCCTCGTCCCACACCACATCCCCCCACAAGAGCCTTTGCGATCAAGCTTTTCCGACCTTCCACAATCACCGTGTGTGTGATACCATTCCCCCCTGTATCTCCGCGCCACTAGGAGTTTTTCTACCTTTTTTCCTCCCGCCCCCCGCCTTCTCTTCGATGCTGCACTTGATTGGAGGCACATCGACCCTGAAAAAGAACCATCCTGAAAGAAAAGGAGAAAAAAAAAAGGATGGCGCGTTGAAGGCTTTTTTTTCTTTTTCAATGTAAATTACAAAAGCATGGGCGGATCTCGTCGTTTTGCACTTGTTCTCTTTGCATCTCGATGTTTTCGAGTTCAGCTGTTTTGGATTCTCCTTTCGGTGGTCAAGTTGAAATATGGTTTTTCTTATCTCTTTTCTCTCTTCGGGTTCTTTTAGATGCAAGGGTGGTATTCTGACTGCTTTTTTTCATTTTCGTTTATTTTCTCTTCTTTCTCGCGTCCTGCGTTCTCCGGTAATTCCTAATCAACTGCGTAGTATGATGTTTCTGTATCCTCCCGCATGAGCCTGTCTGGTGTCATCGTACATATCCTCCGATCATAGCGTTCAACCCTGACGCAATGATGCAGTAGATTCTCCCCTCAACGGCGCAAAGCCTGACAAAACTCAAATCAATCCCTACACGCGTCCATGATCGGCAGTGCGCCAGTCGCCTTGTTGCACGTCGGCTTGGCTTTGACTCAGCACGGCCAATCCCTGCTTTCCGGCTTCGGGCCGAGTCTGCAAAAGTTCCACTCCTTCTTTTGCCCTCCATCAAGAGAAATCATGTCTACTTGGTCGCGTGCAGTGCCCCAGCTGGCTGCGAGGAGTGCTCGTCGTTTCCACTGCTCCCCGTTCCGCGCCGCTGTCGCACACCCCATCACCGCTCATGGTCCGCCGCCAAAAGCTCCGTCATCACCGCAGTTCCAGGATAAAGCTGGGCTGAAGGAGGAGAAGCCTAGGACGGATGATGCTTCGACACAACCTTCACGGTCTCAGCTGCTGAAGAAGCGTTTTTGGAATGATGTTCATATTCACGGGAAGCAAGGTACGAACTACGAGGTTCATTTGTTCCTCTCATTGAACGCGGATGCATCATGTCGAAAGGCTCTCTGCTAACCTCGCCACTCAATTCCTTACAGATGAGTACCAAGTCCTTCTAGACAAGCGACCCGTGAGGACCCCGACCAAGGAGATCCTCTCCATCCCCCCGACAAAGCCCCATCTCGCCCACGCCGTCGCTCTAGAATGGGATACGATGACATCTGCTCAGCAGGCCGTGAAGAGTCATCTCATCCCCTTAACCTCCCTGTCTGCCCGTGCCGCCGATATCGTTCGTGAAGACGCCCGCGGCGAATCTACCACCCGAGACCAGATTATCACAACTGCTCTGCGCTACCTGGAGACCGACACCCTACTTTGCTGGGAACCGGAGCGCGAGTCTCGGCCTTTGGAACGTCAGGCTGACGAGGAGCCCATCGAGAGTCTGCGGGAAATCCAGGTCCGAGTCGCTAAGGATATTATGAGTTTCTTGTCTACAAAGGTTTGGCCCGGCCTTGAGATCGTGCCTATTCTTGATACGGAGAGCATCTTCCCCGCTTCTCAGCCAGATGCTACTAAGGAAAGCATTAAGACTTGGGTTTCGGAGCTTGCTCCTCACGATCTGGCGGGCTTGGAGAGAGGCATCCTTGCCTCGAAGAGTCTTCTTGTGGCGGTGCGACTGTTGGTCGAATGGAGTGAGAATTTCCGCTCTATTCAACGGTCTGCTGCTGAGGTCAAGAAGTTCGGTCTGGACGAAGCTGCTGAGGCATCGAGCTTGGAGGTGAAGTGGCAGACTGACATGTGGGGGGAGGTGGAGGATACCCACGATGTGGACAAAGAAGATCTCAAGCGCCAGCTTGGCAGTGTGGTTATTCTGGTGAGCGGCGAGACTCGCTGAACCCTTCTCCCATGTATTATATCCATGTAACACAATGTATACTCCTGAATTCGAATCGGGTAACCCGTAAACATCATCAATGAATGGGAAGCACCGATAAACCCACATGTGCCAAGGCGGAGGACGATCTGCGCCAACTTCCCCCAAATAGCTCGAACCTCCCCAGTAGCCTCCCCTTCGAAAAACTTTCCTGGCATTCAATCCCTGATGCACCAGAGCATCAGACTCCGAAATCATGTCTGAGAAACCAGAAGGGTGAGTAGTTTCTCCTTTTGCTTCTTCCCCCCCGGCCCCCCCCCGGGTTTGGACCTGTACTTCGTGGCGATAGGATGCGCGAATGAGGGAGAGAGGGGCATACGAACCTCGGCGATCAGGGAGAATTCCAAAACGCAGCAGGCCGGAACTTGAATTCAGGCTGAATCGGAATATTTGAAAACGTATCCCGGGACTTCATGTGGCTGACCGATCCAATCATCATAGGCACAAGCGCTCTCGTAGCTCCCTGGCGCTTGCCCTGTTACACCGCGATAAATCAAAGGGGGAAGACAAGGATCCCCAGGACGAATCCCCCGACAACGCCTCGTCTTTCGGCTCTACTGAGACGAATGGACCGACACCTTTGTCTCACTCACGCAGCTTCAGTCGCCACAGCCGCCGAAAGGCTGCTGCTGACCCGAGTCCTCCCCCAGCCGTCCCCGCATCCCAAGCTTCTCTTGAACAATCTGCCTCCGCCCAGGCTACCCAAGACGCAGACAACATGGAGCAGAGGTCATCTGTAGCCCAGACCGAAGGTGGGAGCTTGTCGTTGGACCAGTCTGTCCGCACATTCCGTCTTTTCGAGGTCCTGCGCAGCGGGGACACTACTGCGATCTCCAAGGCTCTTCAGGAGTCCAAGGACCCTCAAGTGGCGAACTCGCTGTACGGGACAACTATTCTGCATCTTGCTCTGCAGTGCGCCGAACCGCAGATCGTGGAGTTCGTTCTGTCTTCTGGTAACGAACTGGACATCAACTCCCGTGATAGAGAAGGAAATACCCCGCTGCATCTGGCCGCCCAACTTGGCCGTGTTGCCCTTGTTAAGGAGCTCCTGAGTCGACCTTCTGTCAATGATGCTATTGTCAACTACCGTGGCCAGACGGCTCTGGACGTTGCGCGCACGCCCGAGATCTTCCAGCAACTCCAGCTGGCTCGCTCAATCTTCATCGACAGTAAGACTCAAGAGATCCAGTCTCTGATCGCGAAGAAGGAATACGATAACTTGGAGAAACTTCTTGAGGAGCCCCGCGCCGAAGGTATTTTGGATGTCAATAACTTGGATCTGGTCACAGACCGCGCTACCCTCCAGACTGGAGGTACTTTATTGCACGAAGGTGCTCGAAATAAAGATGCAGGGCTCATTTCAATCTTATTGACCCATGGTGCGGATCCCTTTAGACGGGACAAGAAAGGAAAGTTGCCTCAGGACGTGACCAAGGATGACAAGACTCGCGCGCTTTTGAAGAAGTCCCCCGCCGCTGCCATTGCTCAGCGCGGCATTCAAGAGAAGGCTATTATTGGGAACAGTAATGCCCAAGGTATATCTGGCCGCGCTACTACTGGCGAGACCGCTTTAGCTGGCAAGGATGCCCGTGAAATGAGAGGCTACCTGAAGAAGTGGACTAACTACACGAGCGGTTATAAATTAAGATGGTTCGCGCTTGAAGACGGGGTCTTGAGCTACTACAAGCATCAAGGTGGGTTTAATTTAATTATTATTTTTTTTTTCGGCGAGTAGGTTTTAGCTTCAGAACTAACTAACTTTTTTGTATAGATGATGCGGGCTCTGCTTGCCGTGGAGCTATCAACATGAAGATTGCTAGACTTACTATGGACGCTCAAGATAAGACCCGGTTTGAGATTCATGGCAAGTCATCTGTCAAATATCATCTCAAGGCCAACCATGTCGTTGAAGCTAAGCGCTGGTTCTGGTCGCTGAACAATGCGATCCAGTGGGCCAAGGACGAGGCCAAGGAGGAAGAACGCCAGCGCACACGAGATGCAGAAGCGCTTCGCCAAGCTAAGCTTGATCAGAATACCGGAGATACTGCTTCCGAGTCTGGTTTGAGTCGACGAGCCAGCTCCACTAAAGGTCCGACTGCTGCAACTCTGGGCGTCCCAGGTAGCAGCAGCAGCGCAAGGCTTAGTTCTTATGCATCTCGAACGACCCTCGAGGCAACGACGATCGAAGAGGAAGAGTCATTATACGGTTCTGCTGATCAAAGCATCACTCTCAATGATGTGAACCGCATTCCAAGTCATATCACTGCACCTGACGGAGAAATTGACGATACGCAGTATGACGATGGTGACTATGCTTCCAGCCACGAGGCCCCAGCCAATGATAAGGATGCTCTGAATATCACAGCACAGTCTGCTAAACTCCAACTGGATCTTCTTGCCAGTGTCGCCTCATCTCTGCAAGCAGAACGGTCCAAGAATCCCGAGATGTCGATCACCGACTCTGCCGTCGAACAGGCCCTCGCTACTTATGAGGGTGCCACAAGCAGCCTCAAGGGCCTGGTGCAGAGCCTCTTGAAAATATCCAGAGACCGCGACTCATACTGGCAATACCGGTTGAGCCAAGAAGAGCATCTCCGCCGAATGTGGGAGGAGAGCATGGCTCTTGTCGCCCAAGAGCACGAAGAGCTGCAGTCCAAGATGGGCGAATCTGAAGAAAAGCGCAAGCGAACCAAGCGTGCGCTGAAGGAGGCCCTAGAGAATGCATCAGCTAATAGCCGCGGGATCAGTGGCACGCTATCTCGCTCGCCAACAGACCCATCAGCAGCCGCCGAGGCTGGTCGAAGCGAGACCAAAGCCGCAGCAGAGCCAGCTGACGAAACTGGTCCAGCCGCTTCGCAGGAAGTCAAACCCAGCCTCTCCCGCAAGCCGTCTGGTCTCAGTAGTCTTTACGACTCGGAGTCTGATGGGGAGGAGTTCTTCGACGCGATCGATGCTGGCGAAATCGAGGTTGAGGATTTCAGCCAGGCGACTGAGGCCCAGGATCCTGAAGAAAAGGTGGATGAAAGTGCTCAAGCCCGCAATACCAAGGCTCTTGTTATCAAGCCCTCCTTCAGTGGCTATGAAGACCCTGTGAGGCAGAAGCTGAAGATGGACAGTGACGATCGGCCGAAGATCTCGCTCTGGGGAATCCTTAAGTCGATGATTGGAAAGGATATGACTAAGATGACACTGCCCGTGTCTTTCAATGAGCCGACTTCGTTGCTTCAGCGAGTGGCGGAGGATCTGGAATACACTGACCTTCTTGACGTGGCTGCTGATCGTACCGATTCGATGGAGCGTTTGGTCTATGTGGCATCGTACGCTGCAAGTGAATACGCCTCCACGATAGGACGTGTTGCAAAGCCCTTCAACCCTCTCCTTGGTGAGACCTTCGAGTATGTACGTCCAGACAAGGGGTACCGGTTCTTTGTTGAACAAGTCAGCCATCATCCTCCAATTGGAGCTGCTTGGGCTGAGTCGCCGAAGTGGGATTACTGGGTCAGTAGTCACTCTCTTTTTGTTGCCTTGTAGGGTTATTTCCACTAACGATAAGTATAGGGTGAATCCTCGCTCAAGTCGAAATTTTACGGTAAATCTTTTGATATCAACCTATTGGGCACTTGGTTCCTCAAACTGCGTCCTTCCACTGGCGGTGAGGAATTATACACTTGGAAGAAGGTTACATCATCTGTGATTGGTATCATCACAGGTAACCCAACAGTCGATAACTACGGTCTGATGGAGATTAAGAACTGGACCACTGGTGAAGTCTGCTACCTTGATTTCAAACCTCGTGGATGGAAGGCCTCTTCCGCATACCAAGTCGCCGGAAAGGTCGTTGACAGCACTGGTGCGCCTAAGTGGAGTATCGGCGGTCGTTGGAACGACAAGATCTATGCTCGCCACACCCCTGGCTATGAAGCCCCCGTCTCTGGGCAAGACCCAGAGTCTGCCAAGACACTCTTGGTTTGGCAGGCCCATGAACGCCCCAAGGGCGTGCCCTTCAACTTGACTCCCTTTGTCATCACTCTGAACGCTATCCCGGACAACCTCAGACCATGGCTGCCTCCTACTGATACGCGACTTCGGCCGGATCAGAGAGCTATGGAAGATGGGGAGTACGATCTTGCTGCGGATGAGAAGCACCGCGTGGAAGAGAAGCAGCGTGCTAAACGACGGGACCGGGAGGCCAATGGCGTGGAATACAAGCCTCAATGGTTTATTCGCGACAGGTGCCCCATCACTGGCGAGGAATTCTGGGCCCATAATGGTAAATACTGGGCCAGCCGTGAGGCTCAGGACTGGAGTCTTTCCGAAGATATCTTCTCTAAAGACGAGTAGGGGAGGGCTGTTTATTTTTTCCCCCCTTGGGCTGTAACGTTGTTAATGTACAAGAATCCTTTACTTATTCTGCAGACTCAGTAATACACAGAGCAACGCAAATGTTGTATTCGAGGCCAATTCTACCATGTAAAACTTGGAGAGACGTGGATGTAAATGTACGGAGTATACAGACGCAGATGTGCAGATAAACAGACTCCACTTTATCATCACGTGTCCGGGGACTTGGATGCAAAAATGGCACGACTCTACCATCTCACCTCCCATTTCCATCGCCATAACTTCACCATGGCAGGCAGCTACACCTGTGCCCAATGCCTCCAGGTGCTTCGCCAGGGGGCTCGGGTCACCAATTCGCCAGCTCGCTTGCAAGGCCTGGCCGGCTCTCGATCAACGCGCGTTATATCTGCTCCGTGGATTCGAAGCTTCGGCTCAGAGCGCAATAATCGCCCATTGGGAGGCCTATCGTCAGAACAGACATCCTCCACTGCTAAATCCCTGCCAAACTCGAAGTCACCCCCTTCTGCGCCTTCAGTCTCTCACCGCACAGCTTCAACAACCACCGGCCCTTCCGTCGATACCCGAACCTATTTGAAACCAGACAATCTCTTCCACTCATTCTCCAACTCTCCTTCGCCTGCGATTAGACAACGAGCTGAATTTATCAAGAAGAATGCTTTCTGTCCCCACCCCAGCCATCAGCAGACCCGCGCCCCTGTCTCCCCGCATGACCCGGAGGCAAGAAAGACCACCGAGCAATCAAATCTGCCCCCAGCCCATTCGCACTTCGAATGCCCCGACTGCGGTGTCCCGGTTTACTGCTCAGAAGGCCATTGGATGGACGACTTTGAGGCCCATCTTGAGGTTTGCGATACTATCCGCCAGATCAACGAGGATGACCACGATCTGCACTCCGGCCGCATCTTCCATGAATTCAACTATCCCGGCGTTCAGGATGACAATTACGTTGTGAACATGACCAATTGGGATACTTATCTCTACACCCGCGAATATGAAGCTATCAATGATGATCGCGCTATGCGCCAGGTCACTCGTATGCTCACCTATCCGCAGACAATTACGAGTGTCTTGCACGAATTGAGCCCTTACAATGTCCATGGCAAGAACCGGCTTACCGGTGAGGGATTGAAGAGTTTGAGTGGTAAGTCTGCGAGATTCAATAGTTGGTAGACAAATTTGCACTTACTGATCATACGTGTTTTTTTTCTTGGGTTTCAACAGCCCTTCGATATTCCCTCCATCCACCCCGAACTGGTGAGTCAGTTGACCTCAAGGGCCTCCGTCTCAAGGCCCCTCCTATCCGAATCTTTATTCTCGGTGCCCGCGCCGAATCCTCTCTTCCTAGAGAAGTCTGGCTGCAGCTACAGTACATGTTCCCTCGATCTCTGCTGCACATCATCTTCATCGGACCCGAGAGTATGGCCAACCGAGACGCTGAATTCCCTCTGCCCGAACGCACCCCAGAGAACCCATTCGGTGGAATCGTCGAGGACCGTCTCGGCGGCCAGATGAAGATCACTACTTATGTAGACTACTTCCACACCATGTACAAGGCAAACTACTTCCAGCCTTTTGACCCGTACTTGGACTGCTTCATGCTCTTCCACCCTGGTCTTGGCCACCCAGCCAGCTCGCACGAATGGCAGGAAACTCTGCCCCAGCTACTCGAGACTAAGGTGCCTATTCTCTGCACTGGTTATACACAGTGGGATATGGAGCGCGATATTAACTGGGTTCATGAGAAATGTGCTGGCGAGTTCGACTTGCTGCTTGAGCCGGGTGAGAATATCTTCCGCAGTCTTCGCTGGGATCTTAACGATTTGGATCCTCATGATGTCTCCTGTGGGAATTGGGGTGTTTGGGGTTTCCGAGGAAAGAGATACGAGGCGACGTTCAAGAGCGAGTAGGCGCGCGGATAGGGGGGGCAATATGTACGATATAGCTTTTCTTCGTCTCCTGATTCGGGAGGCTTCATGTAGTAGATAGTGTCATCTCTAGTCTTCTTTTCTTTTTTTACCTCCTCTAACTCCTCCCCTACATGCTTGTTCATAGGCCTGAATGAAATGGTTTATCACTTTCTATCTACGGTAATGTGCTTCCTTCCTCTTCAGTCGATCATCGCTTGAACCCTGCACGATCATCACGCCACATCTCGGGTCCGTCCGAGTAAAGAACACGAAAGTGATCACCCGCGATGGACCCACTGCTCGTGCGAGATCTCTCGCGTGAGGCGTGTTTGTAATGGTCTAGAGGAAACTACACGTCCTGCGCGCGTCCTGGGAAAGTAGCCATTCTTCTACAGTGGAGGTAGCCTCGTGTAAAAGGGGGCATTAAGGTAGGTTTGATTATAATAGGAAGTAACCGTTACTATGATGAGAAAAAAATTCCTTGAAATGGCACCTCAGAAAAAAAAAAAGTAAAGTTGGCTTGAGAATAGAAAGTAAAAAAAAAAGGGTATAAGCATAAAAAGTCGGAGAACACGTTAGGTGGTCATCGAGGGGGTGTTTAGAAAAACAGTATATCGGAGAAAAATATGTGAAGAATCGAAACAGGGACCTCAGCTGTAAAAGAGAAAAAAGTAGCCTAGGAATCCCAACAATATGAAATATATTGAACGCGACCATCCAAGATGGTATGTGGTCTGCTAGCGCGGCGACTAGCAGGGACGCTTCGCTGAGGCGATGCAGCAGATAGGGGTACCGGGGATCATCAAGGCCCCCGTCCCTTTGTTTTTTTACGCGTGCTTTTCGCGCGTAGCTTATCTTCGTCACAAAGCTGGTGCGAGTGCACCCATCTATGCCAGCAGGAGACCAGCGACGGCCAGCGCACCAGCGGCGAAGGCGCCGGGAACCTGGTGGGCCATACCGGCGTTGACGCCGGGGGTGGAAGTCGCGCTGGAGGTGGCGGTCTGGGTTGCGCCGCTGGCGGAGTTCTCGACGAGCACGGCGCCAGTGGGGCGCGACAGGGGAGTCGAGGATGGGGTACGGGTGAAGGAGCTGCTCGACTTCACGGGGGTGCTGGTGCTGTGAGGAGTCGAGGTTGGGGTCACGGTCGACGAAGGGGTGTAGCCCGAGGGAGCCAGGGTCACGGTCATAGTGATGGTGCTGGTGCTGGTGGGCTCGGGGGCGGGAGCGGCCTGCGCAGCGAGGGCGACAGGGGCGAGGAGGACGAAAAGAGCCTTGGTGAAGTGCATTGTGATGTTTGTGCGTTGTTGGGATTGCTAGAGAATGGGATTCCGAAGTGGATTGAGAAGTCTTGGAAGTAAAAGAATGAATGGAGCTGAGAATAAAAGAGTGTTGACAGCCCGTGTCGGGTGGGAAATCTCAAAAGAATGGCACTGGAGGTCAGTGAAGAAGAGAAGAGGAAAAGGGAGGACGACCAGGGGGTTTGGGCGGGAAATGAGATTCCCAGATCCTGGCGCCCGCTTGCCCTGTTCCAGTTAGAGCCGCCCCCAGGAACGTCTTGGCGCGTAGCAACCAGGGTTTGGTGCGTTTTGAGTTCTGCTTCTGGGGTTACGTTGGTTTTGCTTTTGGTTGCTGCTCCGTCTGTAACACTCTATTCAGCTCAATAGTTCAGGCTATACATAAAGCTATCTAAAGATATTGTCGTTGTCGTCGTGGGGTATCGAAGATTAACTATAGCGAACAAAGGAAATAATAATAACAAACAGCCGCCCCAATTGTCCATAATTAGCTCCAGTTCTTGGGAGCATTAACACTAATACGGAATGCGAGAGCCCCAAAGGCCCATATCCTTTTATCCTTGGGGTAACACAAAGCAAAATCAGAGCCAAAGAACAGCTGTTCTCATTTGAAATAGAACCCCACGATGTGTGAGAGCAGTTGCCTTTACATGCCGATCCAGACGGATGCCAAAGCGATGCTTGCAGCTACCAAGAGTCCGCTGGATTGCGCCATGGAGGTCATGGCACCTGTTGCAGCCGAGGTACCGTCTGCCGCGGTAGTGCCGTTGGGCAAGGTGCCGTTGATATAGATGGTGTGGTTGCCCTTTTCGTCGACCACCTGGACGGTGCTGGTGTTGTGGGGAGTAGTTCCGTTGAAGAGCGAGTCATAGTAGGTGCTATTGCCGTTGTTGTCACAACCACATTCGGAGTACTGTTGACAGAGACAAACTACCTTGTAGTCAGTGTCCTTGTTGTCGTCGTCGTCGTGATAGTGGTAGTCATTGTTGTAGTTGTAAGCATAGACAGGCCAGAGCCAGAGCCCAGCGCCGAATGTCAAGCCCAGGACTGCGCCACCTGCCACATATGGAGTCAGCCCCAGAGGAGATTTTCCACCAGCTGAGTAGGGCCGTGTAGCACCTCCTGCGTAGTATCTGTTGTTGCTGTCAGTTTGCTATTTCGATTTTCTTGGCCGGGTTTCCGAGTCATCATCAAGGAGAATCGGATTATAGCTGGGGATATATGGCATCCATCCGCTGCGGGTGTCATACCTGCCGCCGCCGTACTGAGGCGCCGTACCAGAGCCCCGGCTGGAGGTTCCGCCTCTGTTGCTGCTTGAACTTGTCACTCCAGATGATCCAGATCCTCCTCGGCTGCCGCTCGATCCACTGCTCGAGCCGCTACCAGAGCTAGAGCCGCTGCGACCTCCGCTGCTGCCTCCACTGCTGCCTCCACTGCTTCCACCAATGCTGCCTCCACGACCACCGCCGCCGCCGCCGCGACGTTTCTCGAGGTCTATGAGTTCATGGTCGAAGTAGGATGCTTCGCCGTCAACCAAGTCGACAGAGTCTTGCTGGGTTGGCAGCGACGTCACTCCCGTAGAGCCCAGAAGGAGCAGGGCGGTGGCCCAAGTCAATTTCATGGTCTGATGTAGATGTTTGATTCGACGCGTAAAAGAAAATTAAAAGAGACGTGAGGGTGAATCTGCAGGGACAATGCAGGGTTAAGAAAGAAGCAAAACAGGGTCCTGGAGCGAATGCGAAGTTTAAACGAATCCCGCTCAGGCTCCGGATGCAAAGCCCCGATACGAACTCAGCCCGATACGCATTCAGCCTTGGCTCTTTTTGTTTCCGTTATAAGGTTTCCATATGACTTCATGTCGACGAGGGCTCTGCCTCTCCTATCGCCTTCTCTAAAGGCGCAGCTCTGGCGCGCCATCAAGACTGATTCGGCGATAATTAAGCGGCCCTTAGGCTTCCTGCGATGATCATGTATGAAGTAAAAGGCGAATCCACATTGCTGCGCCTCAGGGTGCAGCCAGAGCCAATGCCAGAGCAGCGTATTTTCTCGCTGTCCTCATTGGCCACTCGACCATAATTCAGGCCCTACTGCATTTTCTAAGCCACATGGGGCCGGTTATTAGATGTAATACTGTAGTTAGGAGTAGAATCTGGGGAGTAGCTTCCGCCCCCAATTATTGGTTTTTTTTTGCATCTCGTAAACCGCTAAGACTGTCTTCGTGGAACTTATAATATGGGTCATTTACATAAAGAGAAAAACCAATAGTCCCAAGCCCTTTGTTCCTATTATCAAGGATGTCAAAGCAGTGCACTTAATACGGAGTGTATAATACCCGTGCTAAAATGTAGAAAGAGAAAGCATTTCTATTCCCAGGGGCTACATGGAGCCTCCAAATATATAGATGCCACAATAATACTCGTATACTATACAGGAGAATAGTGAAAATATACCTACTACTCTGTTGCTGCTGCTGCTGCTGCTACTGCTCTGCACGCAAGCGGGCGGGCTGCGGGCGGTCGGAGATAAATCAATCACCTGCTTCTTCACTTCTTCAACCTGGAAGGACCTTGGAGATCTCCAACTCCCCTGATCATGGTGCGCCCGCGGGGCCTTTCCAGTACTTCCACTGCCTCCTCAGTGCCTGAGCAGGAGCAGGTTGGTTGAATTCCCCCTTTGGTCCTGCCAAACGCTAATCCCATTTTAGGAACTGGGGAGCATGTATGACTACCTCGCCAAGGTGATCCTATTGGGACCCAGCGGGGCAGGAAAGTAAGTCACGGTGGTTTGATTGAGAATGAGCAGCCTCTGATCAGCTGGCCTCAGGTCCTGCGTGCTCCACCGATTCGTCAAGAATGAATGTACGACCGTCACTCTCTTCCGCACTGGTCCACGCTGATCCTTATCGTCTGCTCTAGGGCGAGTCCTCTCATCGCAAACCATAGGAGTTGAGTTCTCTTCTCGCATAGTCAAGCTCGGCACAGGCTCGCGACGGAAACGCATCAAGCTGCAGCTCTGGGACACCGCCGGGACTGAACGATTTCGATCGGTATCACGATCCTACTACCGCGGCGCCGCGGGCGCCATCCTCATCTACGACGTCGCCTCGTACGCCTCCTTCGCTTCCCTCCCCACCTTCCTTATGGATGCGCGAGCGCTAGCTTCCCCGAATCTGACCGTCCTACTTGCTGGAAATAAAACCGACCTGGCGGACGCAACAGCCTCAGATACTCCTGACGAATCGACGCGAGCCCCTCCAACTCCTTCCAGTACGTCAAGCAAACAGTCATCAATACCCTGGGACGCCAACGGTTCAGTCCGCTCCAACTACATGAGCTCTGGTACTCGGATGACCGCCACATTTGCCGAGGGTCGCGAAGTAAGTCGCGAGGATACGACGCGCTGGGCCGCCCAATCGAACATCCCTGTTGCAGTGGAGGTTTCGGCTCTGACGGGCGACGGTGTCGAAGAGGTCTTCCAACGGCTGGCTCGAATCATTCTTACCAAGATCGAACTGGGCGAAATCGACCCAGACGACCCCCAAAGCGGCATTCAGTACGGAGACGGTGGTCTCTATGGCCATGGTACGAGCGATGTGTCTAGCATACACAGCCGAGCGACCCTGGAGGATGGCTCGGTTCCTCTTCGGCGGACCTCGCGGCGGACTGGACGGACTTCGAATAATACGCAGGGTTGGAGAGGTGGTATGCGAGAGTGGGAAGACGTCTTTCGACTGGGAGGGTCTCAATCACACGGGAATCGCGGTTGCTGCTAGATCTTTTTCAGATCACAGACATCGCTTTTGACAGATTCGGATTTACACCATACCATGTCTTTCGTTGAATATCTGCACGATACCCCTGTTGAAACATTTGCGACACATGCTACTTTTCAGCTGCTTTTCATATTCATTTCAGATACCCTACGCGCCTTTTCTGAAGCGGGATCTTCTTCTTCTTCTTCTTCTTTTTTGGGCCTTTTGAGGATGGATGACATGCTACTCCCTTAGTTCGACGGCCGTGATCAAGTGACATACTTTTCATTCGTTCTTTGATGAGATTCCACCTTTTCATACTCCATTGTCTATAGCAACCGCTGCATTATCTTCATAATTCAATCATCCGAATTTCTCACTCATTGATTCCAGCAATGAGTGTCTTGATTCCCTTACCGGCCTTGACCTCCAAAAATGCTTTCTCGGCCTGTTCAAACTTGACCTCGCCTGTGATCAACTTCTTGACATCAACCCTTCCAGTGGACACCAGATCGACAGCCAACTTGTAGTCACCGCTGGCGTAGCGGAAGCTTCCCTTGAGAGTCAATTCCTTGGAGCATGCCGCCATGATAGGGAACTGGATCTCGCTTCGGCCCATACCACCCTGAACGTACATGCCCCCGTTACGAAGAACGTGGATACCTGTGTGGACTGAAGGCTCTGCTCCCGAAGCATCAATGGCAACATCTGCGCCATTGCCCAGGCTATTCTCCTGCTTCAGACGCTCGGCATTCTCCTGCGCAGACACCTTGCCGGGCAGGAAAGTGTTTGTGGTGGCATACTGCTTCGCAAAGTCAAGGCGAGCCTGTTGGATGTCTACTGCGATGACCTTGGATGCTCCGAATGCCGTCGCAACTGCACAGCAGAGCAGACCAACTGGGCCTGCTCCAAAGACGACCACCGACTGGCCTGGGCTGACCTGCGCCTGACGGACAATGTGGACGCCGACACTGAGAGGCTCCATCAAGGCGCCCTCTTGCAGCGATATTTGCTCTGGGAGCTTGTAGCAGAAGTCCTCTGGGAGGATATAGTACTTGGCGAGAGTGCCGTCGTATGGTGGGGTGGCAGCGAAAGCCATGTTCTCACAGAGGTTGTACTTGCCAGCCTTGCAAGGCTCACATCGACGACAGGAAATACCAGGTTCCATCGCCACTCTGTCGCCAACCTTCAGCGATTTGACAGCAGATCCAATCTGGCAGATCACACCAGCTGACTCGTGTCCCAAAACCATCGGGTCCTTGACCACGAATTGGCCAATCGCACCGTGCTCCCAGTAGTGTACCTGATCAAATAGGGTCTTTGTCAGCTATGTCCGCGGGCTATGTTCGTGAGCGAGGCAATTGCGGGGGATCCCTACATCACTCCCGCAGATACCGGTGTATCGGACGTTGATTAGCACGTCATGGGGATCTTTCAGCTCTGGGACGGGGCGGTCTTCGAATTTGACCTTGTGGATGCCCTCCAGGACGAACGACAGGTTCTGTGCGGCCTCGGGGTCAGCATGCTGTATGGAGTAGATGTTGCAGTGTTCAGACTCTTCCGGGGGGTGGGGGGTGGGGGTGGAAATCATATCTAAAACTTGGGAACATTCATACCTGGGCGGTTGCGGAAGCCATTGTGAATATGTGTAGGAATGAGGAATGAGGAATGAGGAATGAGAAAGGAAGCAGGACGCTAGGTATAAGAGATCAAGAGCTCCCCACGACGACCGAGTGGACCCGCGATGGGTCTCGCATTTTACCCGCGGGGTCTTTTATCCGATTCTGCCTGTTCTGGGTCTGGCGATGACCTTCTCTGTGCTCAATGGGGCATGTTTCGTCCGGTCTGTCACTATTGGATCGACCAGGGATCCTTTCATTGGTGCTGTTATTATGCATTCCTTTCGATGCCTACATTATATACTTGGTATAGCATATATATCTGCCACCTACAATATCTTACCCATGAATAATATTGTGGAATCTGTCATAATAATAACGTCAGTCGCAAAAGCCCTTTGGTTAGTCACGTAGTTATTATGGTTCTGAGTATGTAAGTGTCGGTGCCAAGTCCGAGGTGGAGAAACGACTCTGGTATCTCCTCCTCCATTTACCCGGGGGTTTTCCTTTCCCTTCACACACCACCATGGCTCGTCCACAACCTGCCATTCGAGCGGTTTTGCGCGGCCTGCGCGCTCGTCCGGCTCTGGTACCGCATCGCTCTTTCGGCGTGACTGCCCGGTGCCTCGCTGAAAAGCCTCACCAGCACTCCTTCAAGAGCCAACTCTACGAGAGCACGCAGCAGCGCTTGAAGCGAGAACGCGCAGAGCAGGAGCGCTTTTCCAGGTACCAGACGCAGTCTACAGGAGGTCAATACCTCACGGTGATTTTTGGTAAGTGTGCTATCCTGCCAATATCGACATGGTAAACCTCCGAGGCCACCGCTAACATGGAAACCCTCCGCACAGCACTGGTCTTCTTCTCTGGCGGCGCATACTATCTTGGTTCCCTCAAGCCCGATACCTTTCCCAAGTCCTCAACGACTCCCCTCAACGACCTCGCGCCGCCCCAGCATAATGTTTCCCCGTCCAACCTGCAGGCTGCCTGGACCGACTTTGTCGAGATCCTAGGCAAAGAGAACGTCTCCACACTACCTGGGGATCTGGAATCCCATTCCGGCTCCGACTGGTCCTCTTACTCCCCTCAGGCCAGCGAGAAGCCCTTCCTCATCCTCTACCCTTCAACTACGGAGGAAGTGTCGCGGATCATGAAGGTGTGCCACCAGCGCGTCATCCCCGTTACCCCGTACTCCGGAGGTACCAGTTTGGAAGGTCACTTTGCATCCACGCGCGGTGGAATTTGCATTGACTTCCAACGGATGGACCGTATCTTACAGCTGAACAAGAGCGACTTGGACGTCGTGGTCCAGCCCGCGCTTGGCTGGGAAGATCTGAATGAGGAACTCGCCAAGGATGGCCTTTTCTTCCCTCCGGACCCAGGTCCTGGAGCTATGATCGGTGGTATGGTCGGAACAGGCTGCTCCGGAACAAATGCCTACCGATACGGAACTATGCGTGAATGGGTTCTGTCGTTGACTGTCGTCTTGGCTGATGGAACGGTTATCAAGACCCGTCAGCGTCCGCGCAAGTCTAGTGCCGGGTACGATTTGACAAGGATATTTATTGGCAGCGAGGGTACCCTCGGTTTGGTGACGGAGGCTACGCTTAAGCTGTCGGTGAGCCCGCAAAGCACAAATGTGGCTGTTGCGACGTTCCCCAGTATCCATAGTGCGGCGGAGTGCGTGACTGGTGTCGTGGGAGCTGGTATCCCCGTTGCTGGGGTGGAAATTCTCGACGACGTTCAGATGATGTGTATCAACAGCAGTCAGACCACTAGCCGCCAGTGGAAGGAGTCTCCTACGATTTTTTTCAAGTTCACGGGTACCCCTTCTTCTGTGAAGGAACAGATTGGGCAGGTGCAAAAGATTGCCTCAAAGGCCTCGGGCAAATCCTTTGAATTTGCGCGTGGTGAAGCCGAAATGAAGGAGCTGTGGAGTGCCCGCAAGACCGCGCTTTGGAGTGTAATGGCCATGCGAAGGAACCCAGCGGACCGTGTTTGGACTACCGATGTTGCGGTCCCTATGAGCAAACTACCAGATATCATCGAAGCTACAAAGGAAGACATGACCAAGAGCGGTCTGCTTGCTGGAATTTGTGGCCATGTTGGAGACGGTAACTTCCACGGTATGTATCATCTGACTCTCCATAATCTATATGGCGTGGCTAATCTGGCTTAGCAATTATTCTCTTCAACGAAAACGAAAAGAAGGTGGCCGAGGGGGTCATCCACCGCATGGTCAAGCGGGCTGTGGAGATGGAAGGCACTGTCACCGGCGAGCATGGCGTTGGGCTGGTCAAACGGGACTACCTTGCGCATGAATTAGGAGAAACTACAGTAGATGCCATGCGTCGGGTAAGTGCTAGCTTGCTATCCTGGCACTGCGTTTCTAGGAAACTGACATTGATCTCTACAGTTGAAAATGGCATTCGATCCCCTGCGCCTACTTAACAGCGACAAGGTGGTTCGGATTGAACAGCCAGCTGCTGGCGAAGTTAAAGAATGGTAGATGTTCAATAACAGCTCTACATATCGTCTAGTCTGAATCGTCAGAGCCGGAACGGCGCTCGTAGTCTTCATGATGGTGGTGGTGATGCCGGTGGTGTCGACGGCGGTGGGAATGCTCTTCGTCATCGCTACCGCTATGGGATTTCGAGTCGTCACTGCCTCGTCGCTCATGGCGATGGTGGTGTCTACTTTCATCGCCCCGTCCGATTTGCTGGCCATAGCCTTCGTTCATAGGGGGGTTACCAGGCCTCTCATACTCTCCATATTCCCTACGAGGTGCCTCTCCATAGCCGGAGGAATATGCCCTGTGCCATCAAAGTTAATATACTTCGAAACAATTTCGATATTAAGTAAATAAATAGAACTCACTGTTCAAACCCGCCTCCATAGCTGCTTTGTTCTGGGCGTTGAAATGTAGACTGTGGAGCTTCATAGTCGTAGCGAGATTGTGTCTGTACATAACGGCCCTGGTCGCTTTCGAATTCCTCCCGACGCTCTTGCTGATAATATGCGCCGCTGTTCTCGGTTTGGTAGGAACTATATTCCTCGCGACGATAGTCGGAGCGACTTTCTGAGCCGTAATCTTGACGGGGTGGTGGCATTTCTTCATACCGAGTGGATTCACTCTGGTATCCATAGCCGTTTCGACGATCATCTTCACGGTATGCTACTGACTCACGCTCTTCGTACTGGTGGGTGTGTCGGTGGCCATGAGGCTGTTCCTCCTCGTAGCTCTCTTCTCTCCGGTATGCTGCTGGCTCACGCTCTTCGTAACGGTGGGCGCGTTGGTGGCCATGAGGCTGTTCCTCGTAGCTCTCTTCTCTCCGGTATCCAGAACTCTCTTTGTCATCTGAACCGCTCTCATTCAGAGCCATTGATCCCAGGCTGCCAACAAGTCCGCCAACCAGCCCACCAAGAGCACCTCCACCTAATGCTTCAGATGCTACATTTCCCAGGCCAGAATCATTAGAGGAGTTTCCTCTCCCACCACTGCCCGACCCTTTGGGCAGGGCAAGTGGTTTTCCACATCCGTGGCCGCAGTCTTGAACGCCCTCCTTATGGTTCTTCCCTTCGAGAACGCCATCTCGGCTCAACTGCTCGCGAAGATAATCACGAGACTCGTCACTCTGCTCGCCCCACCACTCTTGCACGGTGGAGAACATGATCTGTCGGATCTCGTTGGCCCCATCATCGCCGTACTCTCGGAGGGCGGGGTGGTTGAAGACTCCTGTGATTATCCGTGTCAGTGTTCGGTCGATGTCGGCATCCTCGTTATCCCAGCAATGCATTAGCTGGGGTACTGCCCACTTGACAACATTGGACGCAGTACGCCCTGCCGGCTCATTGAGAACATTCGAAAAATGATCCTTTGAGAGCATTGAGTGGGTGGGATTCGAGGAGTCATCATCATTGAACACAATGTGTTGCTGTTGCTGGCTGCTTTGAATTACTTCGGAAGAGCCGGTTTCGAGTTCTTGCTTGACCTGTTTGATAATAGGTAGGACGTAAGGGGCGATGACTGAAAACACAAAAACGGTAATCTGATCTTGGATCTGCTCAATCAGCTCGGGCAAAACTGGGATCTGTTCGATTGCCTCGTTGATTGTTTTCAGCAGCTGGTCATGCCACTCGAGAATCGGAAATATCTGCTTTTGCACATCGTTTAGATATTGGGTCCATTCCTCAGGATCCCGTGGTGAGATATTCTGTCCATTCTGCTTTTGCTCATCCGCCTTGGCTTTGAAATCGTCCATCTGACTTGCTTGTGCGTCATTGTCACCCAGAAGCCCAGAAGGGATTTTACTGAGCAAATTCTGGATGAAGCTTTCAGAAGGTCCGTCGTTCTCGGAATCTGTGATCACGCCCTCCAGGGACTGCAGCTCTGATTGCATGGTCTTGTCAGAGAATTCTCCCAGAACTGAATGGAAGAAATCGACGCCGCCGAAGGTTCCGGTCACGATGGGGTAGACGTAGTCGCGAGCACCCTCGATCTGCAGCATTGTATTTCGGCCGACGTGAGGAAAGACATCGCGCTCGCCAAGTTCGATGAGGCTCAGCTCGGTATAGTTTGAGTGGGCAGCATAGTCTTCCAGGCAGTGGAGACCGGTTCCTAGCAGCCGAAGGGCTTCGTGAAGGTCTTCACTTTGGCGTGAGCGAGCATAGCGACGACCAAGCTGGATCGAGCGGCCGAATACATGGCGAATCAGGGCAGCCGATGTGTCTATACCCATATCTTCAGATGCGATATATGCTTTGAGGCCTGTAATGCAGATTAGTCATTGTGTTTCTTTCTTTTCTAATCCATGCACCTTGCCCAATGGAGTGTATTGGGGGGCTAGGGAGGTTACTAACCAGTCCGAGGGTCGATTGATAGTTCACGCTCTTCATCCACAGGACCACGCAGACGACGATCATAGTTGCGAGCATCTTCTCCCTCGGCATATCCCAGAGGATTGTCAATATGCTCGGTGGGTTGATAGCAGCCCAATCGCTCACTGGTAACTTCGAATTCACGAGTTCCATACCTAAACAAGTCAATGAACTGGTCGTTAAGTATGTCCATGATATCCTGGCGCACTCACCCGAAACTCATAAAACCCAACACCCAGATCAGAATGCGGATGGCTTCTGCACTGACATACTTGACCGTTCCAACGTCGACTGCTTGGCTGTAGTCTCGTAGCCAATTGCCAAAGTACACACGCTGCACATCCAGCTTGCTGAATTTACGACCGCCAGCCACTCTTGCCAAGAACAGGCTCAGCAGAGCGTCTTCGATATCTCCATGACGCCAGTTTTGACCTTCGATTTTCGATAAAGAGGCAATGTTCCCTGCACCAAAGGCATGAGCCCTGCCAGTGAAGGCGAGGATAACCACAAATGAGAACAGTAGCGTCTTCGGGGATAAGCCCATCGTAGGTGTTGGATACCGTCGATGCGGATATGAAGATTTTGAGGAGGAGAGAGCGAAAGAAAAGAGATAAGGAGGGGTAGTTGAATAGGGAAAAAAAAGACCTCACACCCAATTTGTGCCCAGCAACTTGCGGAGATTTGCTGGTGCAACGCGCCTTGGCTGCAGCGCCCCTCTATGGCCTTGGCGCGCGGGCTGTGTGGGGGAGGTGAAGGAATACAAGTAGTCAGGCGTGTAACAGGTATGTCTAATGGTGTGGCCATGGTGGGATGGAGAGAGAATCCATGCTGTTGTGGCTTACATACTATATCTATCGTCTCTTATTCTTGAGAACATCAAGGCGTGGTAGTTGTCTTGGAGTTTGCTCGCCAACCTTGGAATCTTGACAATCCATTGGAACCAGGACAGAGGGCGTAGAGATAAGTCCAGGCGAACCGGAAGAGTCCTTCTTATCTGAATTTTTATCTCAAGACTGATCACGATTGAGGTTCCGATGTGGTATATAAAGATGTATATTCGGATAGTGCGGTATACCTGCCGGGCTTCGTCCCTAGTCCTGGACCACAGTTTGGTTCGCGAACCAGACCCAAAGAATTGGAATACGGGGTACATAGACCATACGCCCCGGGGCAGGGCCAATTGCGTCCTCAATCTGCATAACACAGAACCAGAACCTGTCGACCTATTCCGACGCCGCATGCGGAGGCCGGGTTCACCGCTCCGGTTTAGTTCGTACTTCTCCGACTTTAGCGCTTCTTCCTCCAGAGACTTCTCAGTCCTCTCAGTCCTTGGGTTCTCTTGATTTCTCTACTGTGGCCCAAGTCGCCCTCATCAACACCTATCCCAAATCCTCGTCGAATCTCCCCGCGCTTACGGACATCCCCCTCCCCGCCTCCTCCTGATTCCACCCGCGGCTCTACATCCGAGAGAACCTGTTTCTGCATGGCCTCATACCACCCACTCTACCTGCAGTCTTGAAATACATTTGCTTCTCCAGTGCGGAGGTGTTCTGGTGCAGTATCAGGATCAAAGCCGGCTCCTCCGCGTTTCGTATACATCCTCGAACCCCCTCCACCCCCATAGTGAATGCCAACATGCGCTGCGTGGTTTGCTCCTGAACACTCTTTCCGTTATAACTGGGTAGTAGGCCGCCGTGATGGCTCGAGCCGACATCAATCATGCCCGGCAATCAAAATCGAGATTCTCGATCCCCAAAGGTCGAGTTTCCACCGATTCCGTGAGTCGATCGCGTCCCAAGCAAGACGCCCGGGGCGCGTCGCAGGTAGAACCTGGGAGCAGCTGGACGAGCAAGGATACAGGGATAACTCCATCTCGTCTAGACGTAGATGAATCGCAGCCACCGTCTCCTTTTCCAGAATTTGACGACCACCTACCATCTTCAGGGGGGTATGAAGAGAACTCTATCTCCTCCACCAGGATCACTCCGCGTATGACTCCAAGCCACTCATGGAGCGCTGTACAAAACGAGAATGAAACCACCGATGTGCCTGATCGCTCGCAAAAAGGCAAGCCGGGAAAGCCCAAGGTCCATATTCGTCCAATGCTTCGGAAGATGTCTCGCGATGACGCCCCATCCGCCTCCATTGACCTATCTCGGTCGTCCATGGATCAAGAAGGCCTGGGTATATTCATGAATCTAGAGCGCGATCGGCGCCAGAGCGAATCTTTGACAGCTGCTCCATATCGTAGACCCTCTGGCTTCCACCACCATCATCGGTCTACAAGTGGCACGTCCCAGTACTCCGTAGGCACAGGATCAAGTGCCGGCAAGCCAGGGTCACAATATGTCCATGCAATGCGGCCGACCCCGCGGACGAATACCCCTTCATTGAATCAATCACACCCCCCGTCAGGAGACGATAGCGACGACCTAGATGACGACAGTTCCGAAGTGGAATCAAAACCCCCATCTGGAACCACTGCCCCGAGGTTTGTCCGAGCCTCTTCAGGTCCGATCCCACGATTATCTCTACAGATCGAGGACGACTCATTTACGCGCCTGCCGGGGATATCACAAGCAAACGCCAGTCGGCCATCCTTCGGCTACTCAAGAGATAATGGAAGCACGCTGGACACTGCATCCCCGATATCTCGAAACTCCTTAGACCATGTCTTCCGTTCACGGACTAGGACAAGTACTGATCCAGTATCTAGAGCAGCCGCTGTCCAAGCTGCGCGGCAGGCGTTCGAAGAGAAGGAGGCTGCTAAAACTCGCCGGCTCGAGAAGCAGCAAATGAAGCTAGAAGCCAAGCAGACTCGTCGCAGATCAAAGCGCATACCCATCGAGGAACAGGAGTCCTCGGCCACGCCGTCCCAAGAACAGATATCGGAGAAACCGAAGAAAACTTCGAATCCCAAGCAAGCAAATGCAGAGATCAACGCACGCCCACCTGCGTCATTCAAATCCCAATCCAAAAGTACATGGGTGCTGTTCATGACTTGGCTTCGGACACGACTGTTTAAGTTCCGACGAAAGATGCGAAAGAGATAGACTTCATTATCGTCATTGCCATTGCTGAGCGTTATCGTATCCTCCTGCTTGTTTGTTTTGTTGTTGTTTTTGTTGTTGTTGTTTTCGTTTAATCGAGCAGGTCTCTCTTGTTCGGAACAGTTTGCTCGTTTCTTCAATCTTGCTGCTTTCCATTGGCGTCTTGTTCATCTGTGGGATTTGGATTGGCGTTGGGATCTCCTGTGTGATATACTAGATCGTTATAGCGAATACGACGTACTCCATCATGTGACCACACGTGACCAAACTGCGCTTGTGTCGCCTCTGCCTTTCTCTACCTTCGTCTCTCCTACGGCGAACAGCAGCGACAATAAACGTCTGATAAGAGCTTCATTATTAGTTCCCCAATATTTACCTCCACACCCTTCTCCACCTGGGGAAGGGGTCCTCCACCATGGTCTATGACTGGGCTGGGAAGCGGGAAATCTGCTACAACATGTACATTCTGGAAAACAAGGCGCTGGAGGACATCATGCGATATATGGGGAACGTTTATCAGTTTTGCCCGAGGTAAGCTCCAGCTCTCAGCCTCACATTGTATCGCCACTAACCACGCGTGGGGAAATATAGTAAGCGCGCATATCAAACACAATTCAAACGCTGGGGATTTCCGTCAAAACAGAACCCAGCACATAAAAATACGGCCCTGGTGGCGCGCATCAAGCAACTATGGGAACACAACACAAATCAACGAGATATGCTTCGAATTTTGACCGAGGAAGGGTTCGACATCAAAGAACGCGAGCTAATGCGAGTTCGAGCCAAGAATCGCTGGCTTCTTCGTGTCCCGAACGGTACGAAGCCACATGCACCAGAATTACCGACTGCTGTTCCCCATGATACACCCCCCGAGGACGAAGGACTGTTAGCTTTACAACAAGAGGTTTACAAACATGAAGAAGCCTCAAATGCCACTGGCAACTTCCCTAATGAGTCAGCAACAACCGATGGCAAAAGCCCGACTCCAACGGGTCTGTCTACAGAGGCTTTCGCAAGACGGCAGGAAAGATTAGATCGCCTCAAGTCCGAAAGCGCTGAGCGCTGGGCTTCTAGGAAACGTCGACGTCGCACGCGCGGATGGGGTGGTTTGCCAGCCGACCCTCCTGGGCCACCTCGATTTCCATCAGAAACGACAATTGATGAGAGTAAGCAATACCTCCGGCTCGATAACGCAATGTATCGGGACCTCAGGGAGCAGTTTCAACAAATTTGCCAAGAATCGGGTTTCATTAAGAAAACAATCGCCGGTCCAGAAAAGTGGCAGGCTGCGAAATCCAGATTGGTCCAGGAGATCCCGCACCTCCAGCAGCTCTTCGATGCCGAGCCCAATGAGCGCGATGCAAAAGCTCTCGCTTTGGACGTCGTATGCACAGATGTCACCAAACGCATGCGGACACTTGAGAGGCGGATGACAATCGCTGAGGCCAAGAACTCTCTAGGAATCAATCCGGAAGAAAGCCGTCAGATTCGCAATGCGTTTTATGACACTTTGAAGATGGATCATTTCACGAGTAAATTGGAAGCAGGGGATGAGCATTGGCGAGAGCTGAAGGCGCAGTGGATCCGAGATCAGCCGCTACTCCAACAGATTTTGAGCCCTGGACACGCTGACCCCGCGCATACAATCAAGTTGAAAGCCTTGGAAGTACTTTGTCGTGATGTGATGAAACGACTTCGAGATGATCAATCTAAGCGAGACCCAGCCCGCAAAAGCTCACGCGTTCGTTCGGCTTCACGAAACCAGGCTTCGAATAACACGGCTCCGGACAACAATTTCCTGGGCAACGAAATTAGTAATGGAATCAGTACTCTTGCGTCGCAAGCCCTGGCGAGTGCGCCAATCACTGCAGGTGAAATTAATGATATGCAAATTGACCCATCTCTATTGGAGGCTGCAAATGATCCGCCCGCCTTTTCAGCAAATAGTCCACCCGAACCTGACAATGCATTTGAATACGTTGATCCAATGCTTTCTCCTTCTTTGCTCAATGCTATCGTCTCTTTTCAGATCCGCCCTATTGGGAATAACGTTACATTTGATACTAAGCCCTGGAATGAGAAGTTAACAACGAGATCTATGGAGGAGATCGGACAGCTCATTGCAGCTCGATACCCATACTCAATTATCAACAAGGTCGAAGGCATTCACCACGACGAGAATGGAAATGAATCAAGTTTGCCTATTGGAGACGATCATGATCTAGATGCTTATTTCGCACATATCCATGAAAGAAAACCCCTACTTCTGTTGACGCTTCGTCAGATCTAATCAATGAGGAAAATTCTGTTCAGAAATCCTGACAAATCTCAAAAAGATGGAATCATGTGAAGGGTAGACGAGAACTACTCATGGTATACCGCAACTTATATCGAACTTCCATATGCAAGAAGAAAATGCATTTTTTGTATTACTACTCTATCGTGCCTGATCTCGAGCCGATGATACCAAGAATGAACTGAATCTTCATTTAAGTGATGAAAAAGATTGCATATACGAAGCCACCAAGTCTGTAATAGAAATGTCTTGCTATTCAATCATGCATATGATATGCGTCTGCTTTTCTACAATATAAAGGGATTTCATATTCAACGACCAGGACGTCGTTGTCGTAAACTCCAACCAATACACTAGTTGTTTTGCAAAGTATCTACAACACTTCGAAACAAGACTCCAAGAGATGGCAGTGAGAACGAGGGGGCATCACCAAATACGTTCGACAACGCTTTGCTTTGAGAACTAGGCCCACTCGCTTCGATAGCTTGCGTCGGCGCTCGCTCCTGGCCACGGCTGAAGATACTCGCCAGCCCTGTGTTCAACTGAGCGGTCACATCAAGTGGTTGTATACTCTTTTGCGACGCCTTATCCGAACAGCTTATGCGTTGCACGCTAGCAGCCAAATCAAGAACGATGTAATCGCCTGAATAGACATCCGATAGCAAGGTCAAAGGAGGGCTTCCGAGGGGCCCCTGGAACACGAGACTCAGGGATGCGATGTTGTAAATTTGGATGTTAAATCCTGATCCTCGCTTTGACGAATTTGCGTCATCGAATTCTGTGCTGGCAATTGCGAATGTTTGATTCCGAGGGTTTGCTGCGAGAAGAGGTGTGGCTTTTGACCCACTTGATTTGGAAAGACGGAAAGGCTTCACAAAGTCATCCACAGTATCCCAAACGACAACTGACCCCGTGGAGGCAACTATAAGATGTCTTCCTAGGAATTTAATGGAGGAAGGTGTTCCTGAAAATACACCCGTCCGCCGGTAGTGGACAGAGCAGTCACGCACATTAATAAGAAGGATGAGACCAGCGTTTGCCGTAGAATCCGAAGGGAAACAAGCAGCTAAGACTGATCCATCCTCGGAGAAGGTTACACAGACATCCCTCAAGGGCGCACTCGTACTGCGAAGGTATGCAGAGAGGTCAAGAGAGCTTCTCTGCTTCCATGTATCGTGACGGGATTCAGAATCATTCTTGAGGCTTGCACGATGTGAAACTGCAGGGCACCAAAAACGCAAGAACGCATCGGCCCCAATTGTTACAAACTCTTGCGTGCATGGTCGAGAGACCAAACCCAGCACAGGACGATGGCTTTCATTCTTGAAGTGGGGGCCATCAATGCGAGTAACGAGCTGCCAGGTGCTGGCAGAATGGTCCCATTTCCAAAACTTAAGGTATATCTCCATCGGGAGAGCAGCTGAGGCTCGGCCAGAGGCCTTGTCAACAAGGGCTTCCACATCCTGAGCATTAGGACTCCATACATCCACAGTAGCCAGCCATTTTCCATTTTGAAGGATATCCATGTTCCGCACATGAGGGGCCACAATTGGAGAACCTTCAGGACCCACGCTCAACGTCGTTGTATTCGTTCGAGCTAGGGCTTGACGTGCAATGTGGCAATTCGCTCTAATGTCATATGTCTGAAGCACAGCGCAGTTGGAACTTTGCTGGCTTGGCTGGTGAGAAGCTGGGACAACAACAAGCAATTGCTCTGGATGCTGAGGGTGTAGAAGTGCAGCCTCGTTCGAGTATTTTGAAACAAGGTCCTTGTTACTTTCCACCCCAACCTGTAAACCAACGATGCTGACAGCGGATCCAAGTTCTCGTGTAGAGAATATGGAGATCGAATTGTCGGCAAACTGAACGATGTATGAGGTGCCTTGAGGTGAAACCAAAACGTTGAAAATTGGAGAAGATAAATGCGGCACTGTGTGCTTCCTGCCAGTATCTAATTGCCAAATGACGAGGACCGGCTCATTACCACCAGAAATAATGTAATTACCTTGAATAATATTAGATGTCTGATTTCATGTTCAAGGCAGAGGCAGACTTACCGTCTTTCGACCATCGTACCACATTGACAGAGCCACGATGCCAATGTAATTTGCGTGGCGACGCCTTCTTATCTGCATGTCGGCCAAATAGTGTGTTGAATATATCGTGATAAATCAAAATAGAGCCATTCGTCTCTCCAAGAACCAAGTCTATAGAGCCTGGGGTTTTCCCCACACCTGATTGGGCGGTAGCCACTTGCAAGTGAAAGCAAGTCGCGACAACAGGGATAATCGCCTCTCTCCAGGTATATGATAAGGATTGGAGATGGTCTAAGTCAACGGTGGAAGTAATACCCAGAAAAAGGTGAGATCCATCAGAAGCAATGATCGCCTTACCCCCATTGACCACTTGGATCTTGTTGATTTGCTCCTTAGTTTCTAAGACAATGGTTCCATCGCCCTGGTTCTCGAGGGGATGTACGATGATTTGCCTCTTTCCCCGCCTGGCGTTGATACTATACGACAATAGCTGGCTCTCCTCTTCAACCCATGGCACTTCGACAGCAATCAATGTATCGTCTGTTCTCCGACGACTTAATTGTTTCCCAGAGTCCCAATTCCACTTTGCCACATGTGCAGAGGTGAAGATATAGATGACCTCTTCGTTGATCGGGCAGAGCTTGAATCCGATCACTTTCTGTCCGGCCTTGACTTGCAGACTTCGCACAACACGATGTGTCGAGGTAGCAACAACTTGAACCGCTGAATCGAGTCCGATAAACAGGTATCTAAGTATAGGATTAGACGAGGGACACCTAAAAGAAGGAAGAATTCATTACTCACGCCTCATCCGAGGTCATCACTGGATCCAAGCGGTTGTAGCGACCTCCCACTGCACTGGAAAATAACCATGATGTTTGGTTCTGAGATTCCTCTACATTAATCTTCGTGCTTGCGCTCTTTGTGGCTTTCTGTAAATCGCCCGATGCAGCTACAACCAGAGACTTGGTCGCAGCATTCGCATCGGAGACACGACGACGTTTGGACTGGTCATCAGCGGGTTGTGAAGTTTTCTCGGCGACATCGCTGGCGCGTGACCGTTTCCGTTGGCGATCTGACTGGTTAACAGCCATCGTGATCTCGAGAACCTATGGCCTTGTAGGTGTAGATCAAGTTCAAGAACAAATTCGAGACGGTCTGCTTCGATGCGCTGGCTCCACTTTCTTTTTTTTTTTCCTTCCGGGCGGAGCATAAGGCGGGATTTGCCGGCAGAACCTCGGATTCACCGCCGAAAAGTTCGATGGAGCAGCTTCTCTCTTCACTACCTTTTCCTCTCCTCGTTGGCGCCAAAATGATCATCCCTGTGCGCTGCTTCTCTTGCGGCAAGGTGCGTGACTACTGACCATGGAATTAGACACTTGCTAATGGTGACTTCAGGTTGTCGGTGATCTTTGGGAGCGGTATTTGCAGCTGTTGGATGACGGGGTTCCCGATGGGTATGATACGATCCATCCGTCCATATGCTTTGGTAAATTCTAACTGCTACCCAGTGACGCGATGGATCAACTTGGTTGCCGGCGCTATTGCTGCCGAAGAATGGTTATGACTCACGTGGATTTGATTGAGAAGCTTCTTCGGTTCGTCTAGGAGATTACATGTTTCGCGATTATTACTGAGTCTCAACTCTTGCAGATACAACTCCGCCGAAAAAGACCGATCTAAGGCACAGGCTTAGAGATCTTGAGTCACTTGTCTCCTTCCATTCCCAGCCCTCTTGAGGTTGAACCCGTCGGTCCAAAGAGGATATCTTATTTACCACTCCTCAACCCATCGATTTCATTAGCTATGCTGCCAGTTGGCCCATATAGAGGCCCGTGACAGACCATCGACATGCGCTGGGGTCCCGGGATAGCCTGCTTCACAGCTTCACTCACGCTTCTTCCCTTGCTACATACCTCCCAGCAATTGGCATTCGGACATAACGTCGATTGGCGCTTGTCCAAATTTATCTTCGAATTTTTACCTACCTGGCTACGGTGGAAGGTTTTTTTTCTCTCCCCCCCCCCTTTTTTTTTTTATGATGGGAGGCATTCCAGGAGGCGTTGCATATTCTCAGGGAAATCTGGCGTCTATGGAGATATTACAAGTTTGTAATAGACAATAAAATTACATGACAGCCGCTGCCGGTCAACAGATGCGAGATATTGGATATAGTTTAGGTCAATGGTTCTCTAGAAGTTATCAAAATAGAGTATTGACTACCATTCAAACACGTCCACACGCCCCGGTGGGTAACGGTTATCTTACCCCATGGTATTATAGTTCTTTGTTCCCGTCAACGAAACCACCAAAAAACTTGTTTTCTCTCCAGAAAGCAGAACCGTTCAGCTGCGCAAGCGCCCAGCGACCTGAAGCGGGATAGTTGCGCCCCGCAGCGCGGCGTCTGAGTGGGTACTGGCCGCTGAGCTGCATGCTCGTCACGCTCTAGGCGCCTGATTCCTGTGCTGTACGGCCCCTCCCCTGCCTTGTGCATAGCGAAACAAAAAAAAATAAAAATAAAAAACTCATACTCGAATCCTCCCATTGGAGCTGAGAATACCGAATCCCGGGCACCAGGTTGATGGATCGGGACGCTTGCTGAAAAGCGCGGCCTGAACTCATAAGCAATCAGTTATACAGTGGGGACCTCAGCTCTCTCCTCTTTTCTCAACTCCGCAACCCCCCCCCCGGAGGAAATACAACAGCACTCTTTTTATCTAATTACTTGCCATGGCTGCTGGCTCGCCTCTGTTTGTGCTTTCTTATCAAGACAAACTCAGCCCATATCGCGTCGCGGATTCAATGTAAGCAACGCGTGGTAAGAGATATTACGCACTATTGATAACTTACTAGGCCTTATGAGGGCGACTCCACCTCCGTCATCCTTGGGAACTCCCTTGACTTGCATCCGAGCCCAGATAAAGTCACCTCTGAACACTCGTCTTCCAGCTCTCCTGCAGCTCCGACGGATCAAGCGGAGACCAGCAATGAGGATGTCGATGGTGAATCGACCCCGACGCATCAAACCGAGCCGCCCTCATCCGCGGGGCTGACAGTATGTCAATCAAGTGTCTCGGTTTAAATGTTCTTCTCGAACTCATCATTAACACAAGCAGATTCAAACAAATAATCCACTTAGCACTGCGTCCAATACAAGATCTGACGAAGATGAACCGCCCCAGTCGGTAATTCATGCACCGCCAGGCTTTGGTGACTTTGTAAGGCAATTTGACATTATCTTCATGGGGTCTATCACCATCGGTCGGACATTTCGCGTTGGCTTACTAACTGTTGGCCTGGTAATTAGGCAACAAGACAAGATGCTGATGAAGAAGAGGCATGTGATGGTGATGATGACGATGACGACGATAATGATTCTTTTTCGCCAAATTCCAAGCTACAGTCCACTGTGTTACAAGTGAATGAAAAGCCCAGGAAGGTGAATTCCAAACCGAATTCGACTGGTCCATTCTTTTCAAGCCTAACCCGTATACAGAGTGACATTAGTCCGATTTCCCCGCCCCCGCTGACAACCACAGTCCCACCATCCAAGGATTGGTCCGAGAGAGCAACACCTCGTGCACAGACAAGGCATGGCTTTGAAGAATCGGAGCGACATTCGCGTACCAGTAGCTTAGAAGGTATGTTTCTGTTTATGTAGTGCGCTTTTTCCAAGGCGCAATGCTAATAATTGATTCTTAGATATCCCCGAAGGTATAGCTATCTCAGATACAAAGAAAATTTTGCATATTGTCAGTTCAGCTAATAAATAAGTGATCACATCAGTGGGCTTTTCTGGCAAAGAGGCAGAGATCAACGCCTTGCGAACAGCACTAGCAGAATGCTGGACCCTGTGCAATACACTTGCTAGCCTAAGCTATATAAATCGTGAAAGACTGTTCAAGACACATGAAGATGGAATGCAAGAAGATGCTTGGAAGTCTTGCTGGCGTTTGTGTCAAAAATTATATGATACGCGTGATGATGATTTTGCATCTCAGGTCAACCCTACTCTTGACCTTTGTCGAGATTTTTGCCAAGCGCTTTTTGAGGTCAGAGCGTCTGATAGCGATCTCACTGACTCAGTCCTCCGGGTTAGCTTTGAACTTAATAATCATTTGTATAATACCCACGACCGCAATCTGCCAGATGCATTTCGTGAGAGGACTTTGGACTTTTATATCACGCTATGCCACAGGCTGATGAAACAACGTACGCGGGTGACTACGACAGACTCACTGCTCAGTGCATGCTGGACACTAGCAGAGATGCTCTTCAGCATTCGACAAGCCAAAAGGGAAGGGAAAGAGTTGGACGAGGAATTGCTTGGCTCGGCTGTTCAAGCCTGCTGGGAGCTTTGTGACATCTTCCGGGAGGGCTGGACCCTTCACAGCATGCGTAACTCGGATCGAGGCACCCCACGACCAAGTCAGACGACCTTCGCACAAGCGTTCCAACAAGCCACCCAACGATCAGAGCTTGATTATGGCAATGACTCTTCAGTGCAACCTGGAAACCCTGAAACTCCAACAACCATATTTGAAGACATGGCAACGGTCTCGCCGGAAGAGGCTCCTGTCCCTAATATTCTCGTGCTTGGACATGGGAATAATCATAGCTCTCATTCTAAGTGGCCTTCAAGTGCATCAAATATGTCTGAAAAGTCCCGCTCTTCGGGTCATACTGCATCATCGGCTAATACTGTGACCACCGTCTCCGAAGACCCTAATTTTACAAGGTTGAAGGTTTTGATCACGAAAGCTGCCGTCAATAGTGGATACCAACGAGGCGGGTCTCAGAGTCTCTCCTCCTACGTCAAAAACCTACCTCCAGATGCTTTCGGCTCCAATCCATGGCAGACTTCTTTGTTGAAGTACTATCGGAAGCTAGTTGGCTTCGATCCAGCCTTCCGAAATGTTGGCTCGCAGGCTCGTGTCAGCGCAATCGAAATGGCTCGGGCTTGTCAAGCTATGGTTCAGAATGGTCAGTATTCATGGCTGCGTGATCTTTACCGCCTTGTCTTTGGGTTCTATATGGAAGATGCGCCCTCCCGGAAGGGTATGATTATACAAACATAGCTACATATCTATCACTGTACATATAGCTATGATGGATACATAGCGTATTCTAGTTATAGATTAAATATTTATTTCGAGCGAATATAATTTCGTAACCTGTCAACTATATTGAGTACTTAGATTATAGTTTACGACACTACTGCAGGAAAAAGGGTAGCTGGAATACTTATAAAAGATTATAAATAGATAAAGTTGCTAGATAGATATTAGATAACAATAAGAATGACAAGATATAGAGACTGTTATATACTACTAACTAGTTATAGTAAGTTAGTCCTCGGAGAATTAGTACTTCTCTTAGTAACTACTTATCCTATGTATATTTTATTACTATCTTATATATCTAATAATCTAGATTCTAGATATAGTAGTAGATCTTATATATATACATATATTATATTTATACAACGTCCTGTCGAGCGCTAGCTCGATTCATAGGAATGCCACTATAGGCTAGCCTAGGTAACTAGATATAAGCCAGGAGACAAACTATTAAAATACTGAAAACCTGGGTCGCATAAGTCTATGCCTGCTCCGAATACCCTCTTCTATACTCCTTCTCTATATCTTTGTATATATCGATATATCTAGACTCTAGCTCGAATTATACCTACCTTGACTTATACTAACTAACTAATACTAGTAGGAAATAAGGAAGTAAATAGTTGAGTAGATCGGAGTATACTAGGTTAGTATACATCGGATATTTTTCTCCGGTATTAAATTATCTATCTTCTTTATCTATTCTCAAATAATTACTATAGTTTAGTAGCTACTAAAACTACTACTAGATAATTTACTATAGAGTCTTTATAGTCACAAAAGATTTTTAGACTTCTATATTGGTACTTATTATAGAGAATAGAGAGACTAAGTCTAGTAAGGAATATAATAGTAGAAGATAAAGTAGTAGAGAAGATAATAATAATATATTACTAGGTTATAGATTATTTAATAGAGAGTCGATACTAAAATATAGTAGGAACTTAATCTCAATTCTAGATTTAAAACTAATTCTTAAAAAAAGAGAAATCTCTTTTTTCAAGTCTTAGTACTATATAGAGTTCTTTTTTATTATATAGAGTTTAGTAGTATAGTAGTCTCTTATTACATACTACTTATTAGTTATAGTTAATAGATTCTTAAAGGTTATACTTTTCTTGGTCACTAGTTACCCTAAGTATATCTTGTTACTCTATTATATTATCTACTGATTAAATATAGTAATAGTGTTGTAGAACATAAATAAGTAACTATATCCTAAACTAATAGGGGTACTTCTAGGAGTAGATAAAGACGAAATAAAGTTTCTAGGAGACGGTATACGATACTTCTAGGAATAAAT
>KZ119295.1:0-44637 GCA_002153405.1 Mycosphaerella populi pn0402
CAGCAGCTTCCTTCTCAGCAGCTTCCTGTGCTTCTATTTCTGCGGCTGCAGCTTCTGCATTGGCCCTGGCTATTTCAGCGGCCGCCAAAGCCTCAGCCTCGTCTTTCCTTGCCTTGGCTTCGGCTGCCAGAGCCTCTATCTCGGCTTCTTCCGCAGCCCTTTCAGCTGCTTCTTTCTCAGCCTGTTCAGCGGCTTCCTTGGCAGCGGCCTCAGCATCGGCTTTCGCAGCAGCTTCTTTCTCAGCAGCTTCAGCAGCCTCGGCAGCGTCTTTTTCAGCCTGCTCAGCAGCAGCCTTTTCAGCAGCCTCTTTTTCGGCGGCTTCCTTTTCAGCAGCTTCAGCAGCATCAGCAGCATCCTTCTCGGCAGCTTCTTTTGCAGCGGCTTCAGCGGCTCCATTTTCGGCGGCCCTCTCAGCGGCTTCTGCTTCGGCAGCCTCTTGAGCTTTCTGAGCTGCCTTGTCGGCCTGTTTTTTCTTGTATTTCTTGATCGCAGACTTGCTCATCTTGGAAAAATCGGGCTCCGCTTCCGCTTCAGATTCTGCTGGTGTCTCAGCAGATGACTCTTCCGATGCTGGAGCTGTCGTTGCCTCTTCATCGTTTGGAGTTTCTCCGGAGACGGGTTCAGCAGCAGGCTCCTCGGCGACTGGCTCGTCCTGAGAGGGCTCTTCAGGAGCTGGCAATTCTTCTGGTGATTCAGCAGGCGCGTCGGCAGTTTCTGGTTCGGGTTCAGGATCTGCTGCAGGGGCATCCTCTGGCTCGGGAGCTGCCTCGACTTCCTTGGTTTCTTCAACAGGCTCAGCAGGCTCAGCAGGCTGTTCAGCCTCAGCTTCAGTCAATAGATCTTCGGCAGGTTCAGAATCAGGCTCGGCCTCGGATTTAGATTCTCCTTTCTTGCCTTTCTTGTTCTTCTTCTTTGCCTTTTTCTTCTCCTTGGCCGAAAGCTTTGGTTCCTCTGCTGATTCTTCGGTTGCTGGCTGTTCTTCGGGTTGAGCATCCTCGGCGGGGGTATCAGCTGTGGGTTCCGCTTCACCGTCTGCAAGCTTTGACTCATCCGTGGCCTCTGCAGCGGGGGATTCTGGTTCGGCATCGTCAGACGGAGGAGCATCCTCTATCGGGGCAGCCTCCTGCTCTGGTTCTTGATTGACTTCAACTTCCTCAGCAGCTTCAGCAGCAGCAGCTTCCTTTTCGGCCTCTACTTTGTCGTGTCCGAGTTCAGGGTCACAGTCTGGAAAAGCTTCGTCTAGCAGGTAATCAGTATCTAGCCATATCGTCGCAGGTAAGGAGTCATTACCATCGTTGCCATCGTCGTCTTTTGGCGCATCATCTCCTGCCGGAGCAGCATCCTCCTCGGCTTGCGCGGGTTCTGCACTTTCCGTAGGAGGCTCTTCAGAGGCTTCGTCTGGAGTTGCTTCCCCTGGGGTGTCCGACGCAGGCTCGCCATCTGCAGGCGCATCCTGGCCTTCTTCTTTTGCATCTGCATCTGCGGCATCACCTGCTGGTGCACTTTCAGCCGGTTCAGATGGCTCAGCGGAAACTTCTTCTGGGGCTTCTGTATATCATTGATGAGTCATAGTTATATAAAAGTGAGGGAACTGATTTTGTGACAATGATATACATCAATTGTACGTATCAAAACTTACCTGTAGTTTCTTCTTCGGCTGGAGGATTGCTTGGCTCTTCTGGCGTGGGTTCTGGCTCTGGAGCTGCTTCTGCCTCTACTGGTGCCTCTTCAGTTGGCTCTGCGGGCGTTTCCTCAGAAGCTTCAGCTGGAGTTTCTTCCTTGGCTGGTTCCGGTTCGGTGGTGTTCAGATCCTTGGGTTCCTGGTCCTTGGGAGCGGTTAGATCCGCACTTGAATAAACGATGGGATAATGCGAGAGCTGGGCATTGCTGCGATTGAATGTCTGATATTGACATTGGACCTTCTGATACTCATATTTGATGGGTGGTGCATACTTGAACTGCTGCATCTTCGGGACCTACGTCCGTCTGGTCGAGAGTAGGGTCGTCCGCGATGACTTTGGAATCAGAATTGGGGTCCGTGGATCCGGCAGGTAGGCGGTTGGTGGTGGTATTCTTATTCTTCTTCTTCTTAGCTCCTTTTCCCATATCCTCGGATTAATGACGTATCATATAATTCAAGGACGGGCTAGTGGCGCGTGGTGAGAGGAAGATCGGAACAATGAGAGAGCGACAAAAGTAGCGAGGCGAGAGACTTAGGCTCAATGCAAGGGTAGGTTTGGAGGTACTAGAACAGAGAGAGACAAGTTGAATTGATGTAGGAGAAAACGAAAGACTTGGCTGGGTACGTCTGTATTAGAGGACGGAAGAGGAAAGGGGCATATGCTTGGTTCCTCGGCCAACAAGAGAATTACAATTGGACAGCGATGGTGAGGCAGCGTATAAGGGTTCGATGGATACCCCCCTCCAGGTGGATGGAAGCCAGAATTAGCTGCAGAAGTGGCCCTTGGGCCCTGGGACGTCATCAATGAACTGCCCGATCAGATGGTGTGCCATTGGGCCACGTCGACCTCGGACTCCATTCCGTTGTGACCGACATGGGAGGTGAAGCCCGGTCTATGATTAGGGCCGGGTGAGGACAGCATCGATCTCCACCCAGGAAGCGCAGCAGTCGCGAGCATCTCACGGAAGAATCGGATTGGAGATCGCGGGATCCAGATGGCCAAGATGGGGCAAGTCAATCTGCAAAAGCATGGAGAACATGGCATTGGCGAAGTGGGGGCAGGTGGGCCAGAAATTCCCGTAGTTTTATTTTTGTTGGCTCTCCTCGAGCAGAGTTAACGTACAGACAGCATCTCACAGGCGATGATGGGGGTTGGGAAAAAATCGGACCCAAATGGAATTACTGGGGAATTGGAAATTGGGAGGAAGATGGTGGGTCACGGACAAATAGTATGGACTCCATGAAGCCACACCGAAACTATGCCTGCAGTGTAGGGAACACTTGTGTACCCTAGTCTAACAGGTGCGATTTCCCAAAACTTGCAGTTTGCAGTTTGCAGTTTGCAGTTTGAGAAATCTCATGTCTGCCCAACGCTCCCGACGAATGAAATGCAGCCGGAGGTGGAGAGACCTGGTTCAAAGAAGACACCGATAAGACCCGATTGCTAACGGAGGATTCTGTTTGAGTCATCAAGGCCAGATGGGCTAGATGGGCCAGATGGCTGGGGGATGGGCCACCGCGACTTGGATGGAGTCGCGTCGTAGTCATCAGGACCCCACTCTGCGACACCGACACTTCAGTCGATCATTGCCTTTGCGTGGTGGGAGAGTTTTCAGGGAATCAGGGCGCGTTGCAATGGAGATCAAACCATGGTGCACAACTCTTGTCCTCATGGTGCATCGCACTGCAGGAACGTCAAGCATCGAACAGGGAGGGAAGGACCAGGGTCACAGAGATCAGGTGACTCCCTCCGAATCCACGATTCTTCCACGATTTCCAGGGTTGTCCTCGTGTTCTTTGCCGAGGGAGACTCCAGGACCCCCCCCAAAACAGTCGCGTGCAGTGCCCTGTTAGCCGCCCCCAGAAGGCCAAATACGCCCAATGGCTATTGTCCCCAAACTACGTACCCGAGCCACCCGACCCCTAAAGCCTCGTCTTCCAAAATAGAGTCGCCCGTTCTATACTTTACTGTAGCACGCCGAGACCCAACCGGCAAATGACACGCAGAATGTGTTGGTAGCCGCTTATTTCGAGGATAATTGCCCCCTAAGGCGATCGTTTCATTCCTGTCTATGGCATTCGAGACTAATCGAATTTGAAATGAGGTCTATTGGGTCAGGGAAACAAAGTACGATCTTCGTGACGCCTGACCACGTCGGTAGGAGTGCTAAATTTGCCAGCCTTCACGCTATTCTTAGTAAACTAGTCACAAACTGGCAAGCTGTCCAAGTACGGAGTGGTGCCGCATCAATTGCAATCAAGGCTAGCCGATACCTGAGGCGCGGATACCTGGCTTTTGAAGACCATATTGTGCACATCAGTCTCAGTAATTGGTAGGACAAACAATTTTCCTTTATCATTGAAACTCCGGTGTATGCAACAGCCTGTCACGGGGTCCAAGTGTTCAAAACAAAGGCAAGTATAACTTCACATCGTACGGCATTGACTTTCGCGCGGGTACTACATCAAGGAGATCGCGCAAGTTGTTCATTGAAGGTCATGCCAAAAGTACGAAGTGACAATGGGTTGCGAAGAGAAATAGCGAAACTTAGTTATGGCCATCCATCCAAGTGAAGCTCCTTCCATACCCGATTCTTTTCGAAGGAATCATTCCACTGCCTGAACTAGACAACGCAATTCCAACTGTCCCACCAATGACTTTTCTAGTGCGCGCTACTCATGCAGATGACCAGTCTATCCGGTTCTAACGCATGCATGAGCCCGAACCCCTCCGTGTAACTGCGGAAACTCCAGGTTCCATTCTTGATCGACGCCATAGTGAGGGGTTCGTTTGGCGTTGGAAGTCCCATAGAGCCGATATCGCAGCCTGATTGGTTGCCTTAGATTCTGTATGTTATGCGAGGGTGTATCATGCAGAGGACTTTTGGACATTATGACCTACAGATAATATCAATGATATCATGAAAAGCGATTGATAAATCTCGCGTTCATCTAAATCGAAATTGCGGGGCCGTATGCAAATTGCCCAAGTTTTAATGCTGGGTGAGGTAGACATGGTACGTGGATTGTTCTTCTCTAGGTTTGGTCTGAAACAATAAAATCAAACTTGCTAATAGAGCATTGTTGTGATTTTGACTAGGGAGACATATAGCTGTACCCGGATAGTGGAATGTATACCTATGGCAAGGAAACGACCGGGCTAGAGGCCGCTGAATTGAGTGTCTTAATTTCCATGGTCACAAATTCCATACACATTAGAGACCGGGTCGCTCAAACATTTGGGCACCCAGATAACCAGCTAGAGCACAAAATCCCTAATCTTATGTAAATGAGGATATGCCCAAACTGAACACGTTATCCATATGCTATACTTAGTTCTACGAGGTCGATAACTAGCTCGTAAACACCATATTAAGTTGGTACCTTGATATCGAAAATGACAGGTGCCCAATTGTTCCAACGCTTGCATCAATGGTTCTCTTCCTGTGAGATGGACGGAGCATGTTTGTCCTTTCGCCGATCTCGAAGGATAAACAATTGAATTCCTAATACAGCGAATATTGTTGCGAATATCAACCCGAAAGTTGCTGGGTACCCGTACCCTAAAAGATGTTATTATCTGAGAAAATAGGAGCCTCTCAATTGGGACTTTCACTTACGAAAGCTTGGGGCCATGGTTTGAGGGAATATCACTATAGGCAGCCATGCAGCAACAGCGTACTGAAAGCCGTTCATGCTGCTAATCACCAGTGCCCGTTCCTCATTATCCCCATTACAAATTTCGTTGGCCCATGTATAGCTATTGAGAGAATACCAATTAGCATATGAAAATAAAGTCTGTTGCATGTCGCTTACAAAACAGCCGTCATGAGATGGACATTGACCGTCAACATGGCAAACTCTTTGAGGGAAACACTCGAGGGCCAAACTGCCAGGATGCCATTGGGAATAGTTGTGAGGAGCTGAATAACCACCTTGTCAATATACTGTGATTGCATTTTCTGCCTTTTTATGCAGCGGCTAAAATCGATATCAGGGGCCTGCTCATTCCGACTTACCAGTGGTATCAGGATCCAGGTGAACCTGCTTTTTGTATAATCTGACAAAAACCCCCAAAGAACAGCACAAAATCCCGATATGAAGTTTGTTCCAGTGGGTATAAGGTTTCGGTCTACAACAGAGAATCCCTCTGCCTTGAGCCAGATCGCAAAGTATCCACTACCGCCGCATGACTCGCCATATAACTATTTCGTTAGCTTTAGCAGTCCGAAAAATTCTTCTTCGTGTCGTGGCACTTACTACATATCCCAACACGAACATGTACCATTTCCACCTGCTCAAGATATTCTTGAATGTATCCAGAGTGATACGTACTGGTGGGGCTTTTCCTTCCTTCTGAACCCGCTCGATCGCAACCTCACGATCACGTTGAGAAAGATACCAGACACGAGTGTTATGTGGCGTATCCGGGAGTAGGAAGAAAGTTGCAATTGCAATGGGGATAGACATGCACTAAAAGCCTATTGTGATTAGTACTGCCTTGGCTTGTATGGCATTGATCGATCGGGGGTTTACCCAGGGGTATTCAAGAGGGGATATCTTACACCGCAGACCAAATAAAGCCATCTCCAGCCAGGTAGACCACGTTTGCCATCGAGGTGCTGATAAACACCAGCCTGGAGATACCCACTAACAGCCGAGCCAACAGGCGCTGTCATATGAACCAGTGCGACTCTCTTGGCAAGCTCCGTCTTTGTATACCAACTCCCCATCAGATATATGATGACAGGAAAGAATGAGCTCTCAAAGAGGCCAACCAAGAACCGAAAGGCATATAGCTGACCGACGTTCCTTGTCCCAGCCTGTGCGAACGTGAAAGTAGCCCAGCCAAGCTCCATCCCCGCGATCCAAATACTAGGTCGGATCTTCTGGATGATGAGAGTACTGGGGATTTGCATCACGGCGTAGGCTACCGTATAGACCGTAGTTGCATAGGTATACTGGTTACCGTACATGGAGAGATCCTCTTGCATACCTGATACATAGGCATTGAGTAGGTTTCCTTGGTCCACATACTTGATAAAAAAGCCTAGACACCCGATAGTGAGAATTGCAACATCTAGTTTGAGCAGGAGTCGTCGCTCTTCCGGTGACTTTAGGTGTGTGTCTGTGTCCCAGAAGAACGATCGGAAAGAACGGCGCTCAGGTGTTGATGAACTGACAGCATCTTCAGAAGCTGACTTGACAGTTGCGATGTTCACATTCTTGTCCGGCGGCGTAGATGTTGAAGTGACCATATTTAGGTGCTTTCACACTTCGATCCAATTATCTCTATTCCAATGCCTGGGCTCTCATGGCTGATTTATTTCCCAATCTAGGCTGGTTGCGTGCTTTGATTTTGTTGACCATGCGCAGATGTATCTATATGTGGCTGAACTAGTCTTCGTAGCTTATACTTCGCGGGGTTTAGTTTATCACGACATCCTTGCAAAACAACAGGCCATCGTACATATTCAGTGATTTCCCCGACTTTCATCCGGATAAACCTTTTTAGCTGTGATGCCATCGTTGGTCAAGATTGCTAAGCGCTTCAAGCCGCCCGTGGGCTGTTTCGAGTTACTAAAAGTTCATTGATATACTGCATATCAAGTCATATGTATTGGAACATATGCAGCATTTTACATGGGAAGGTACCTTCGAATACAAATGAAAGGGAATGAAGACCTCAGCGCTATTTGCAAGAGAACAAAACAACTAAAAGAATTCAGAATCCAAAATTTACAAAAGTTTCTAGCCTGTCTTCTTATCACTATTGCGCCCAATATCATTAGCAGCAATATACCCAAAGGTCAAACCGGGCCCAAGCGTAGCTCCTGCTCCAGCATAAGTCCTTCCCATCACACTAGCAGACGAGTTCCCCGCCGCATAAAGACCCTTTATTGGCTCATAGACCCCCTTTCCAACGTCTCGAAGCGCACGGGCGCGCTCGTCAGTAAGGACACCACCTTTAGTACCCAGGTCACCGGGCCAGATCTTAACGGCGTAGAATGGCGGCTTTTGTATCTCACCAAGATTAGGATTCTTGTAAGCTGGATCGCCGAGGAACTTGTCATAAGGACTCTTGCCCCGATCGAAATCTTCGTCGACCCCACGTTGGACGAAGCCATTGAATCTGGTAATAGTGCTCTCGAGGTTCTTCTCAGGGATATTGAGCTTCTGTGCGAGCTCGGAAACACTGTCTGCTTTAACCAGGAATCCCGAGTCGATTGTTGATCGTGGTGTAAATCCTGGCATGAGCTTTCCAGCTAACACGTATCTGCTTCTGTGGGTGTTGTCCATAATCATGAAGGAAGGGATTGTTGGAGAGTCTTTGCTATGATTCCAGACAGCCGTGCCGAGAGAATTGTAGTTCTGTGACTCGTTTGCAAAACGATGACCGAGTTGATCCACGATAATAGAATGCGGCAAGACACGATCGTAAAGGCACCAATATGGCTGTTTGGTAGCTGGATCAATGATTGACGTTCCCCACCAGGCCGAGTCCATCAATGCGGTCGCAGCGCCGATTTTCATAGCTGCGGAGATCACGTCGCCTCGATCTTCACTGTTGGTAGATGTCCACTCGGCTGTGATTCCGGGGGCTTGGTACTTCTTTCTCATCTCATCGTTTCTGGCAAAACCACCTGCAGCTAATACCACCCCATGCTTCGCATGCACCTCGATGGCCTTTCCTTCTCGCTCGATGATTGCACCTGATACCCGGTTGTCTCTATCAGTCACTAGTTCGCGCAGTGGACTGCTCAGCCAGATCGATGTTCCCTGGTTCACATTCAAATATAGCAGTTGACTGATCATCGACACCCCTAATGTAATGGGATGACTGCCAACGAGCCACGGAGGATAAACGCGAAGCCCAAAAACCTTGGCTGCTGTGAGTTTTCCATCCCAGTCAGCCTTTGCCCTCACCATTTTTGACAGCTCAAAAGTATACATAGCTACAGGGGCACGGGCAGGGTTGATGTTGATCAAGTTTCTCCAGGGACCCAGCTTGTTGATGTCGAAGGCACCTGCCTCAATTGTTCTTCCACCGATCTGCGAGCCAGGACTATACTGATGATAGTCTGGATACCCGGGAGTTGGGATCCACTGGTAGCCCTCTGTTTCAAGGAATTTGACCATCTCAGGTCCATGCTTAAGGAAAGCCAATTTGCGTTCCCGTGACGATGCTGGCCCAGCTTCTCCGACGATGGCCTCGAGGTAAGCCAAGGCTTTCTCCGGACTGTCACGTTTGTCGTCATGAACGTGTGTGTTGGGAATCCAGCACCCACTCCCAGAGAAAGCAGAAGTACCACCTAATGTCGGACCTTTCTCAGTGACCAGCACTGATAATCCCAAAGATCGTGCACGGAGCGCCGCGACTAGAGCAGCTCCTCCAGAGCCGACGACTAAGACATCAGTCTCGAAGCTACCGTCGCCTCGTTGGGTAACTGCATCCGCGGCGTGAGATACTGATTCAGATGGCAAGTGTTGCCGTCCTCGATTGATTCTGACAATGGCCGTTCCTACGGCGAAGGTTCCAGCCAAGGAAGCCAGGACCTTGACATTGCGTTTTTGCCAAAGCGAACGAAGGTAAGAATGTGACATGATGGCCAACTCGCTGCTGGAACCAGCTGAGATCAGTTCTGTTGGAGTCTGCTCGGCCCGATGAGCAGAAACCAACTAGCAGTGCTATTTCAATGTCCCATGGTCGCTGGCGGCTCACGATACATATATTCAAGATGCATGCCAAGACATGATGAGAACATGCCGGGGATGCTCGTGCCGGTGGTTAATGTTATCCAGATGGCTAGGATTAGGGCTGGTTCCTCTACCCCGCATTGATTGCCTGAGCATTTCCTGGCTTGATCGTGTTAACCATGTCGATGTCCATAGTTGAGCATGTGAGCATCATTTTTGCGCGCGTAGATCGCTGATATATCTTATCAGCAGCTGCGGCACCTGCTCTGGCGCCAAGTCTTGTCGGCATTCCCCTGAAATCGGCTCGCATAGGGGGAGTTCACGAGGCTCCAAGCGCTTATTGACTCCACATGGAGCTTCTTGGCTAGTCAAGATCTTGGATGACGAGGAAAATACTAGGAGCTCACGGTATCAAGACACTTTCCAAGGTTCCTCTGTAGTTCTTCTGTGCCGCGACCTACCTACAGCGAGTAATCCTCAGCACCGCCATTGACACGAGGTTGATCGACAGTGATGACTGCCACATCAGGACAAGAGAAGGAGCCCAAGTCCCGAGGTCCGCGCCAACACTTAATGGTGTGAAATTTACCTAGACGGCTTCTTACCAAAATGCCTCCGAATAAGCGTTACGTATTGTCAAAAAAATGAGGATCCCTGGGTAACACTTGGCGGGCCAGGAGCCGTATTATTGGTGGCCCAGCCAGCATTAGCGCTTGTACGGAGTATTAACAGTGGCTGATTTGATTTTGTCGTCTCTAACCGTCATAAGCTGTCTCGAATAATACAGGGGCTTATTTTACAACGTTCGGCGCATATAAACTCCAGCAGATCGCCAGCAGGGATCGTTGCCCGTGGATTCAAATCAGCATGGCTCTCGACTTGCAGGCGCTCATCGCCCAATATAGACCTCTTTTGGAAACACGAATTGGGAAAGCATTGCCTGCATTGGGCGGCGTTCTACTAGCATATTACATCAATCGATATCTCAGTCGTCGAGCGCTCAACAATGGCGTCTCCGCTACCTTCGATTGGAAGAAGGAGATAGTCCTTGTGACGGGTGGTTCTGATGGTATTGGGGCAGCAACTGTGAAGAAGTTGGCCGAGCGTGGGACGACCATTGTCGTGTTAGACATCCGTCCATTGAATTTTGAACCTCGTAAGAACTCGAATTAGACTCGGATAATATGCAACTTGATAACTTACCTGTCCAGCATCAAATGTTCATTATTATCAGTGTGACTTGACCAATCGAGAACAGGTGACTACAGTTGCTGAGACTATCAACAAGTTTGTGCCCTTCTCACAGACATTGATCGGGCTTTTCGAGCTAATTGTGATATAGGGATCTCGGCGCACCCACTTGTGTGGTGGTGAGTGCAGGAATATGCCGCGGCAAGTCCTTACTTGATGCTACCCAGCGCGATATTGAAGTGTATGTGAGCCTTTGAGTGTTGGAACAAAAAGCATAACTAACAGTAATTTCCTAGCACATTCGGTGTCAACAATTTGGGGCTTATATGGACAATCCAAACATTTCTTCCACCAATGGTCAAAAATAATCATGGCCATTTTCTGATTATCGCATCGCAGACTGCATATCTCGCGACAGCCGGAGTGGTGGACTATTCTGCGACAAAAGCAGCCACTCTCGCCATTTACGAGGGCATTCAGACAGAGCTTCGCAATAAGCATGGCGCACCAGCTGTCCGAGTCTCATGCGTATCGCCCTCCGCTGTGAAAACAAATATGTTTCGAGGTATCCAAATGCCCGCGGATCATCCACTTTTGAAGCCTAGTGATATCGCATCTCTTGTTGCAAACATACTTTGGAGCGGAAGAGCACAGCACCAGATGACACCATTCTCGGCCTATGTGTCAACACCAGCAAGATTGCTTCCAGATTGGATTCGAGTTCTGCTTCAAGATCTCGGGAAGAATGCTATGACGAACTTGTCTCCTCACCAGACTATGAAATAATGTCAAATCCTGGATCTAGTTTTGGCAGCTACTCCACATATTCCACATAATTGATGCGGGTGCTATAGATGTCAATGTCAATATGGTATAGATCTATGTTTTGAATATTCGTTCCCGAAATAATGACCCGATTTTGAGTGACAAAATGCCCTTGTATTACAATCGAGTAAATCGAACGAGCAGACCACCCTTAGGCCTCGAAGTTAGACCCGCCTCAATAACTACATCTGGATCCTGTGCCAGCTGCAACTCAAACGAGCCAACTATCGCGGCGAGTAGACTTGCGAACTCGCCTCGGGCAAACCCCTGGCCAATACAGGAACGTGGCCCTGTAATATCAAATTAGCACGAACCTATCGACAAGCCAGTAACCGAGAAAATTCACCATGAAGAAAAGTCATAAATGAAAAATTGGTAATTCCTCCCCCAGTGTTTGCTCGCCCTGGGCCCATCCATCTGTCTGGGTTGAAGGCCTTCGCGTCATCGCCCCATAGTTCTTGTGAAACATTCATAGCTCGAGGAGATATCACGACCACTGTACCAGCAGGAATGGGCTGGCCTGAGATAGTGGTATCCTTGACGGCTACTCGCTTGGTGATACCAGCCGGAGGATAGATTCGGAATACCTCGTTGCAAACTGCATTTAGATACGGTAGGCTCTCCAGGAGATCAGCAGTCATTGTCACCGTTGCTTCCTCGTCTAGTGATGATGGCAACATTTGTCGTACTTCTTCTCTGAGTCGCTGCTGTACATTTGGGTATAGACACAGAGCATATAAAGCCCATGTCATTGAGGTCGCCGTAGTTTCATGACCAGCTGCTAAGAAGGTCAAGAGGTGGTTTGTTAACATGGAGTCTGTGAAGGTACCAGACGCCAGTGCAACAGAAAGTATATCACGACCGGCATCGCTCGACTTTTTCACTTTGGCTCTCTTCGTTGCTATCAGCCGCTTCGCTACACCTGTCAAAGTTCTAGTAGCCAAGGCGATGCTGTCTTTCCGCGGAAGTCTGAGCGCAATAGTAATGGCTTCGCGCAAAAGAAACAGAACCAAGCGTAGTGATCCTTTGGGAGGCTTTTGCTCGAACACATTTCGGTATGCCCTGCATATCTCATTATCTGGGTTGTGAATTGTGTCAAATTCTTCGCCAAGTCCCGCTTCACCAAGGATATCCAAAGTAGCTCTTGCTAGCCAATCAGCCACATCATATATTTTGCTTCCCGGGGTCTCTGTTTGGTTTGCTGTGTGGTCAATATTCTTGTTGAGCTCTTGAGCAAGTACCACAGACTTTGCCCAGAAAATAGGGTATAAATCTTTGATGTGACGGAACGAAAATGCTGGCATCAAGCGCTTGCGTTGACTCTGTACTAAACGTCAGTGATATGATCAAAGATTTCATTGTTATTGCCTACATGCCTTATGGTCTTCCCCCTCCGCAACAATCAGCCCATTACCCAGGATTCGGCCCAGGCCTAGTCGTAGCTTATAAGGCTTAGAGAACTCGTAATTTTTTTGGACCAAAACTTCAGAGAGACCCTTCGGACTGGTCACAAATACCATCTCCTTATTGAATCGCATCCTATATCTTATCAGCCCTTCGTTTGGTACTTCATTGATCCATTCTTGAAGTGGCATTCCGGATCGTTCATTTGGGACTAGGTCCATATGACCATTGACAAGATTACCACCCTTTTGGTTGAATTAGTAGTTAGCAAATTGCTTTATTTGCTAAAAGATATTTCCTGAAGTGGCTGGGGAAATACCGAGGGTTCTGGTAGTTTGCGCAAGGGACTGAGCCAGAAGGGCCAAATGCAGATTTTCCATGCCGCCAAAGCAAGGCAAGAATTGATCAGAGAGATACATGTCGTGTGGAATATTGATTGAAAGAAGCACAGGCGCCATAGGATAGCAATCTGTAGGACACAGCCAATCGCTGCTACGTTTACAGCAGACATAGCGAAGCTCATACAAACACTTCTTAAGTCGTTATTAGGGAAATAAAACTGCCTCTGGGTACTTACTCAGGAAATGTTAATATCAATCATCGGCTATAGCCCAAAGAAAGTCGCACGTTATGTGATACCGCTGCCTGTAATTGAATCGTTCTGTTTTGCTAATTCTTAGGCGTATTAAATACGGACCCGCTAGGTGATCGGACCGCATATTGCATCCTTAGTCAATACTACCAGATAATTAACTAGCGCTTTGATGCTATATTTGCATCATTCTTAGGCGATTCTGGCACTATACCTAAATCGCGCCGGTGAGTGTGTTGGTAGATAGCTGTTTGTGGAACGGCATAAACGGCGGACTTAATTGTTCTGGGATCTGACGGACCCCAACGGTAGCCTGCAGTAGCTCAACTGCAAGTAATACTGGAACAACACAGATTGCGAAGGGATGATCCAATCATTTCGATCCCATTTTTAAACTAGGCTCGGGTAGTTTTGCGCATTGTGTTCGACGGCTGTGGAGGAGTTTCGAAACACAAAGCGTGGAGATCTAGATTTCGAAGGCTATTATTTTCGGCCTTAATCTTGAACAATGGTAAACCAAGTATTGGGGCTATTCTTTACAAAGCTTCTTAATTGACTTCAGGCCACCAGTATTGTTTACAGCACATCGTACAATACCTTTTTTTTGGCCCCGATGCGGGGTAACTGTTGAAGAAGGAATCACGACAGGCTCTCGGGGGGACACCAGACACCATCGCGATCGAGAAATGGAGGATTCTGGAAATTTCATCTACCCAGTAGAGATATGCGGCCTAGTTATTGCACTACATCTCGTTAGTTACGAGCGGCTAACTCATTGTTTTATGGCATCGTCGTGATGGCGAGCCATGCCCGTGGGTGCAAGTTTGACAAATACGAGTGCCGTCTTCTTGAGCCGACTTTTTTATTTTATTTTAAAGACTCGTTATCTATTCTCACATATTGCATTGATAGTCTATGAAGAGGGACCTCCTTGTTCGACCGGCAATGGACTCGAGGAAAGGTAGTAGGATCGCACACCTAGGCAACGCTGTAGACATATCAGAGACACGGCTTCCATAGTAACGCAAAAGCGCTAAAAGCTTCACTCTGTTTACCAATAATTTAATGATATGTGCCACTTGTGGAAAAAATTTTACTTAAAAGAAACGGTGCCTGGGACTAAAATAAAACGTCCGTAGCTCGCCTTTAAAGTTGAGCCATCATGAGTCATGGATATGGCGAATTGGATCGTGGAATAATATCAAGGTGTTGAGATCTACCACACAGCGCCCTTTTGTGAGCTTTTGCATCTGGCTCGTTATTTGTTAGGGAACGAGGAACGAGCTGTGGGCCGTGACCACACAATACTAAGCCCCAACTTTATCTATTTCAACCAATCAAAATAGAGAAAAGAGCGGAAAAGATCCACTTGTGAGTCCCACGTGTTGAATTTATGCCTCAGGCCAGAACGGCACGCCGAATTTCCTCTTCGGGACGCCGACGACGCATTCTTCTCGACTCCGTGAAGTATAAGTACCTCCGGATGTGTATGAGCTTTTATTGTAATCAAACTGCTAGTCAGAAGGCTCTGACAAAAGCCATAGTGTCGACACGCCCGAGACGATGTGGTGGACTACAAGGCTCTTGAGGTATCTTTACCTCAAGAGCATCGTGACACTCTTTCGGACCTTGTTCAAATTGACGCGCCCTGCCATTGTTGCTAAAAGTCCTCATCAAAATATCCAGATCCCGAGCCGAGATGCCAAGCGCGTCATTGCAGCTCACCTATACTCGATAGACGGTCCACCATCTTCAACACTGCGACCTATTTTGATCAATTTTCATGGAAGCGCAATGATTTTCCCGTCCTTTGGTGAAGATGATGAATTTTGCCATTATATTTCTCAAAACACAGGATACTATGTCCTCGACGTTCAATATCGTCTCTCTCCCGAGAACCCTTTCCCAGCTGCCGTGAACGATGTTGAAGATGCAGTACGATGGGTGCTGAGCCAGCCCGAGAAATTCGACGTCTCCAAAATGAGTGTTTCAGGATTCAGTTCCGGAGGCAACCTCGCTCTGGTGGCTTCAGGTGTCTTGATGCCGAAGAATACTTTCCGTTCGGTTCTCACTTTCTACCCGGGAACCGATTTCACAAGAACACCAGAAGAAATAACTGCGCCTGACCCATCTGGAAAAGTTCTCCTACCTGCAATTAGAAGACTCATTCAAAATTGCTATATTCCTGTCGGTTTTGATGCCCACGATCCTCGTATTTCTCCTATATATGCGGATCCGACGCATTTTCCAGCTAGGGTTTTGGTGATTACGGCGGCTCGCGACAATATGGCACCGGAGGCAGAGGATTTGGCCAATATCCCCCAGAAGCAGGATGGAAGTCGCGTAGTTGTGAAGAGAATGGAAGAGTGCATCCATGGGTTTGATAAGCGTGCGATTGAAGGATCTGTACATGCTAGGGCTAAGGAGACAGCTTACTCTATGGCTGTTGACATGCTGAAAGACTGAAGCAACCTGGCTAAAATGTGATGGAAGGCTCGATATATTGCATTGAGTTGTTCCACTCTGTACTTTCTTTTCTCCCAGCTCTTTGGCGATGATTTTGGAGTTCACATCTCAACCCCCACATTCTTGCAATAACTTAAACACGTGCAGTTATTCGGACTTTGAGAGGTATTTTTTCCCATGAGGTGTAGATAAACTGATCACTTGGCCAATTTTGGCATTCTGGCATAAGCTCAAAGTTGAAATGCCACAGCATCTTTGCAAGAATCAGTCTCATCTCAATATTGGCCAGACTAAAAAAGAAAAAAGATATTAATAATCTATCTGGATGACGAATTATCGGGGGAAAATCATACTTTCGACCAATGCAGTTACGTGGCCCAAAAGAGAAAGGCTGTAGGGCATCACGGCGATCATGAATGTAAGGCCCCTCGGTATCCAGCCATCTTTCTGGGAGGTAGATCTCGGGATCCTTAAAGTTGGCAGGGGAGCGAAATACAGCATATTGAGCCATTCCCATGGAGGTCTAAGGTAGATTAGTTTTGTCTTTTGGTGAATAGTTTAAATTATCTTACATTTCCCGGTAGCCAGTGGCCCATGATGTTAGCACCCTCGGACGGAGTGATACGAGGGTGGCTGCCTGCTGCTGGTGGATATAGACGGAAAGACTCATCAATGACAGCATTGATGTATCTGAGCTTACTGATATGTGCGATATTGATTTCGTCACTAGAATTGAATGATGTGCGAACCTCCGCGAGAAGCTTTTCCATAACTCGTGGGTTCGTGCAAAGGTAATAGATGGTTCCTGAAAGAATTGTAGCTGTTGTTTCGCTACCAGCAATCACCATAAGGTTTGCATTTGACACAAGATCTGGAGTTGTAAGTTTCCCTTTTTCTTCGGCCTGGATCAGGTGGCTCATGAAGTCGATGTAATCAGGATTCTGCGTTTTACGTCGCAAAACTTTCTCTTCGACAAGCCCAATATGCCACTTTCGTCGCTCAACAATTCGTTTTGGCATAACACGTAGAATAATCGAGCGAACATCAATAAATCGCTGGAATGTCCGAATGTAGTGCACATACATGATTGCGTTAAAGATCATGGACATCCATGGATGGTACTCGGTGTTCTTGAGGCAGTCGAACGGCTCATAGAAGGCTAAATGACCAATGATATCAAACGTGACGTACTACATAGATTAGCGAAAGTACTTTTAAACTCTGTGGAAAACATACATTAAACCATTTAACTATGTCAACAGGCTCCTTCTGCTCTACGACTTCGTGTAACCGACTGATGAGAAGGTCAACGTAGTGGAGTAACACTGGCTCCTGGCCTTTCAACACCTTGTCCGAAAAAGCGTTGGACAACAGCTTGCGTAGATCCCCGTGGGTTTGACGATCGGCATTGATGATTGTTGGGTACCTCTTGTCAGCATCTGTATTCTCTCCGGGGTCTTTCCGGTTCTCAGGAAGTCCGCTGCGAAAGCCGTAGATCTCCTTCCAGGCATCGGCTCCAGTGAAAGAAAGCTCGGTGGGAGCAATTCGAACAATCTCTCCATACTGGAGATGAAGTTCATGCACAATCAAAGGAAATTTACCACGGAGTTGATGCCACATCCACCATAAACGAGTAGCAGCTGCCAGCTTCGGCCCAGGATATTTGGAGAGAGGATGAAAATAGATCCGATATATCACAGTGCTGGCGACATAAAGAAAAAGCTTCCTTGGAGGTCAGTCTCATTAATGCTCTTTACCGCGCCTCTACTCAAATAAACATACCGTGCCCAGTAAAACAGAAGCTACATTGATTATTGACAAATTGAGATGCTGTGCCAATGCCATGATGGGCGTATTCTGTGTTGCTAGAAGGTGTGATGCTTCCAGGAAAATACCAGAAGAGCTTTCTTTCAGTCGGCGAAATTGAGGAGAAATATCCGTATAATCTTCGAGTGATACTTTGCAGACTCACTACCAAGAAGGAATTGGGCGGGGTGAGTTTCGTTACAGCCGAAATTCTTCAGACGAACAACTTACCCCTCCCTGGTGCCGATTATGGGACTAATGCAAGCTTACTTCCCAAGAGATGATTTATTTCAGGCTATATCCCACTCACTGTCCCGTCCAATCGCTAAATTTCCCCAGTCTATATTTAGTCCGGATATCTCAACAGAATCAGCACATGCAAGTTCATCACCTATCTTTGAAATGAGTACTTGACTTAAAATAGCCCAATAGTCTTATTTCTAGTCGGAGGTCATTAATCCAGTATATAATTCCTTCTGCACATTTCGCATTACGTTGAAAAGGGGAGCGAACCTTGAGTTCGAGAGCATAATATCGATGGACAATTCGTGTACATGGTCATTTTTTATCTTACTAGTATTACATCTATCGGAGCAGAATCGTCCGAATATCAGGCGGCGGTTTCGGGTGTATGCGCGGATTTTGTGGCACGTTGAGCTAGATAACGAATCAACCGTAGAAGATTAAGTTTGCCATGAATGAAGAATCAGCTAGACAAATGTTCGATGCTTATCCATTAGGCGTTGAGGTATTCGATTGCAACATAAAGGCAAGCCACGAGAGGCCTGGCCCCTAATTACGATCCACCTTTGCCCATATGGGTGACGGAGTAAAATTGATTCTTTCAAAGATAGATTCCCTATGAAGTACTTCGTAGTGGGTGGAAAGTTTACCGGTGAGACGACCACAACAATGTAACATGGGGTCGATCCTCAAAAAGTATCCCACCGTGGGGAAGTGGGGAAGTTCCCCGGCCATAAGCACCGCGTCTAGTAATTATTACTAGTGTCTCGTAATATTAGTGGCATTGGAAAAAACCTGGAATTTCGGGGTATTTGGTATTCAGTTAGCTATGTCCCACAAAATACTCTATCTATTACGCCCCAACAATTAGCTAGTATGTACCTGGGGATTAAATATTCAGACAGCAGACAAGTTTTCCATTTTACAAAGGGAAAAAGTGCTTCAATATTCAATACGGCACGATGGGGTCTGCATCGCTTGATCAATCTGCTGCTTTGTTAGTCAAAGAACTAACAGAGCGTATCGACGACTCAAATGGGCTGGGCTTCATGAGCCCTGCTATATACGACACTGCATGGGTATCTATGATCAAGAAGACAGAGAATGGACAGACTCTCTGGCTATTTCCCGAAAGCTTTTATTACATATTAGAAAATCAGCTCGAGAATGGAGGGTGGGTCACCTATGCTTCTGAGATTGATGGGATTCTCAATACAAGTGCGTCCTTGTTATCTCTGAAGCGACATTTCGATTTGCCCCTGCAAATAAGCACAGAGTCTCAAACATCCCTGGAAAATAGAATTAGAAAGGCCACACAAGCCTTGAGAATTCTCTTAAGAGCTTGGGATGTGGATGCCACTCTCCATGTGGGATTTGAAATCCTCGTCCCTGCCTTGCTTGACTATCTTCAGGCAGAGGGTCTCACTTTCGACTTCCCTGGGAGAGACAAGCTATTTCAAATTCGCCATCAAAAGCTCTCTCGGTTTAAGCCTGAATTCATCTATGCGCCTTTTCAAACGACTGCATTGCACTCATTGGAGGCTTTTATTGGCTTGATTGACTTTGACCGCGTTCAGCATCACAAGATCCGTGGCTCATTTATGGCTTCACCATCATCTACAGCAGCCGTGCTTATGAATGCTACAAAATGGGATATTGAATGCGAAGAATATATACGGCATGTCATTGAGCATGCATCCGGAAAGGCTTCAGGAGGTGTACCTAGTGCTTTTCCTTCTACCATATTCGAGATAACTTGGACACTATCCACTTTACTCAAAGCCGGCTTCGACCTGCCTTCTAATGATTCGTTCAATGTTCAAAAGGCTTGCTCATATCTTCTCGGTGTTCTCACCGCGGAGAAAGGGGCTATTGGATTTGTTCCATCTGTTTGTGCAGATGCAGACGACACAGCCAAGACCATTCTAGTTCTGAGCTTACTGCGAGAGAATGTGTTGCCAGATGGAATGTTCAAAGCTTTTGAAGTTGAGAATCATTTCAAAACCTATCCTCTCGAACGTGATCCTAGCTTCTCTGCGAATTGCAATGTGCTTTTGGCTCTGCTTCATTTAGAGAACCCTTCGCAGTATACCCATCAGATTGAAAAGGCTACAAGGTTTCTCTTCACACATTTTCGAGAATCCAATTTGAATGTGCGCGACAAATGGGTATGTGATATATCAAATTGTAGAAGACTTCTTAGCTAACCTGGTGATAGAATTTGTCTCCTTTCTATTCCTGGATGCTTATGGCTCAAGCCATTGCCCGCCTGGACGAGTTATGCAAAGGATCACAGCTAAAGAATCTTCATGATCATGTTGAAAACGACCTTATCCCATTACTTCGAGAGATGACAGTATCTGTCATGCATCAGCAAAACAAGAATGGCTCATGGGGCTCAAAGCTCTCGAAAGAGGAGACAGCCTACGCGGTTCTGATGCTCACATATGCAGTGAACTTCGAAACTCTGGTGGGACCACGTCATCAGATCAGAAGTGCGATCGAAGAAGGTTGCTTATTCCTGAAATCGGACAAAGTCGCTACCTCGGAACGATTGTGGGTAGAGAAAGTGACCTACGAGTCGCAAATGCTATCGCGGGCCTATACTCTAGCTGCACTTAAGAATGCCCTCGATGTACTCAAGAAAGATGACATGAAAATAGCGTTTATTGGGAATAGTGTCGACGAGTCTTTCACTGAACTAGAGGTGGTCGATGACAAGAATGTGATGGAGCCATCATCGAACACATACGACCTTAAGGAAGTCAAAATGGACAAAGCCGAATTCACACCACCAGACACGCCGCCAAGTTCCAAGACTACGTCCGTCGACCCAATGGAGAAAGTCATCTGCGCACATGAGAGCAGAGGCGCCATATCTGACCATGCAAGTCGTGCGATAAATCTTTGCCGCAACCGACCCTCGTGGGGAACTGGTCAAGAGCAGATCCTCCTGGGTCCCTTTGAATATTTGGAGAGCATTCCAGGGAAAAACATTCGGTCGCAATTTATCGAAGCGTTCAATACTTGGCTTCAGGTACCTCAAGATCACCTTCAGATTGTTGGGAATGTGATTTCAATGTTGCACACGGCATCTCTCCTTGTAGACGATATCGAAGACAATTCTCTGCTTCGAAGAGGTCAGCCAGTGGCTCACAGCATTTTCGGCACAGCTCAAACATTCAACTCTGGCAATTATGTCTACTTCCTTGCCTTGCAAGAAGTGCAAAAGCTCAACAGCCCACGAGCCATTAGCATATTCATTGACGCCTTGACTCAGCTTCATAGAGGACAAGGAATGGATGTATTCTGGCGTGATTCTCTCATATGCCCAACGGAGGAAGAATATCTCGACATGGTCGCTAATAAAACAGGTGCTCTATTTTGTCTTGCAATTGAGCTTCTGCAAATTAAAAGTACGGTGCAGTTGGACTTCTTGCCTCTGGTCCGCCTACTCGGTATTATCTTCCAGATCTGTGACGACTATCTGAATCTGAAATCGACAAACTACACACAGAAGAAAGGTCTGTGCGAAGACATTACAGAGGGAAAATTCTCTTTCCCCATAATACACAGTATTCGAGCAAAGCCAGGTAACCGGCAGCTCATCAATGTCTTGAGGCAAAAGTCGAAAGAAGATGATGTTAAGCGATACGCACTCGCTTATATGGAGAGCACCCAGTCTTTTGGCTACACGCGTGACTTTGTGAAGATTCTCAATAGCGAGGCCCTTCGCATGATTGAAGACCTTGAGCAACAAGGGTTACACTGCAATATCGAGATCAGGAATATTCTGGCCCGGATGTCATTAGAGTAGTAGAGAAGTGGGAAGTTGGATACCATGTCAGGTCTATCGAAGGGTCCTCTTAGCTTTCTATCCTATCGTACTGCGAAAACATGTCATTATTTTCTTTCTCTCTTCGTTAAAGGACAATATATATTCATCGCTCTACTCTAGAAGTACTAGTCGAACTTTGATATCTCAATCGCTTCTTGGAACCACAAGTGTGGCAACAATCTTGTCAAGCTCGTCACCCTTCAAGCCACAAAGATCGATAAAATAATTTCTGGCACCCCCAAATTCACTCTCCACCACATTGAGGAATGCTACCATGTCTTCTTTACGACTTCCTAAGATGTATTCTGCCTGTTCGTGGGTTTTGACCTCCCCCTTCTCAAGCAACCGCCTAATTAAATAGTCCCGGAAAACGCAATAGCCCCACTCGGCACACCACATAGACTCAGAAGCAGCGCAATGAATACACCTGTCCGGTCTTTCCCTACTGTACAATGTACTAAAATAGGTGACTCGGGATATTGTAGAATGTGTCTCAGGATAGTGGCAAAGCTGCCACTTTTGGCTGCACACCTCGCCAGAATGGCGTAAGCTTTGACAAATCCTCGCTCACTATCATTCTGTGGTTGAGACCCAACGGTTATAGCTTCATATCGTTCTGCTAGAGAGCCAAGCGTCTGGTCGTGCTCGTCGTAGACCGGAACCACGTGTCGGGTGGTACCTGGGATATCGAGAATTGCATTGGGGATTCGATCAGAGACGAGCGCAATATCTTTCACAGAGCGAAAATCAAAAATTGCTTGGACATTAAGCTTTTTATTCAAAATTTCCAGGCCTTGGGGCGTAATTTGAGATGGCTGTGCAGATCGAAACAAGAATCCCGGCCGGATGCACCATTCGCTGGCTTTGCCGTGGATTGAACCGAGCAAAGGCTGGGCTGTCTGAGAAGGATAGCAGACATAATCGCCAAGCTCACGGAAATTGGACACACCATCGATGTCAATGAATGGTGGCCATCTCTTCGGCAATATCTTGATTTCACTCATTCTAGGACTCGAATGAGGCGTCCAGCTCTATTATGCGCGATGACAGATGATATACGAGACACAGCTCCGCCGAGGCTCCCACTGGTTTTTTTGACGAATCTTTTGTCTCACGATGTTCAATATATTGGCTCTCGTGTGAATCCTTTAACGTTGCATGTCAGCACACCAGCCATGAGGGGATACTCCTGTCGGGAATCCTATCTGCAGATAAGCACTAACACCCCGTTGGGAAGATGGTTTAGGCCACGTTGCTCCATACTTTTACCTTATCTTATTTCGGCATTATATTGGCGGGGTAAGAGATATTGACAAAGTTGAATCTAGATTTGCAGGAGTTTACCCCTCGCCGGGGATTGCCGAGGCTCGCGTGGAACAGACCCCAATACTCCATACAACGCCAAGCAACACTGAAAAATACTCGCTCAATACAATAAATACCCAGATATAGTTTCGTATTTCCAAAACAAATAAGCAAACATCTGGCCTGTTCCTAAGTGGCCAGTCTAATCTAGACGCTGGCTTTTTAGAATACTTTTACCGGAGGGGGAAAAAAAGCGACGAGAGTTATCAAAGTCCTAACCCCCACCTTCGTGGCCAGAAATTCGTTGCTTTGGTGCATCTTTTTTTCTGAAGAATGGGTTCTGAAAACAATGAACATGAGAGTATAGAGGATATCCAAAGCTCCTTCTTTACTCTTACAGACTCTTTCCGGGCGGGAAAGACCAAAGATGTGGCTTGGCGTAAATGGCAACTCAAGCAGCTCTGGTGGCTAGTTGATGACAATGAATCTGCTCTCCTGGATGCCATTGAGAAAGACCTGAATCGACCACGCGCCGAGAGTTATCTCACAGACCTGGCGGGGATCCGGAAAGACATTATATATCACCTCGATAATATAGATGTTTGGGCAGCGGATGAGACGATTGGAGAAAGTTTTATTTCGAGGAGTCTTGGTGTCGCTCGCATTCGTAAAGAGCCTAAAGGAGTTATTCTCATCATCGGGGCATGGAATTTCCCATTTCTACTGATAATGCAGCCTCTCATAGCGGCAATAACTGCCGGGTGCTGTGCTATTATCAAGCCATCCGAACTGACCATCTCATGTCAGAATCTTCTCAAACGTTTGATTGAACAATATCTTGATCCCACGGCCATTCGGTTAATCTGTGGCAGTGTCCCTGAGACAACAAAACTGCTAGAGCTCCGATTTGACCACATATTCTTCACCGGCTCAGCCAATGTTGCAAGAAGTGTGGGAAAGGCTGCGGCAACTCACCTAACCCCTGTCACTTTGGAGCTAGGTGGCCAGTCTCCTGCCCTTGTTGGCCGAAGTGCAGATGTGGACAAAGCCGCAAAGAGCATTGCATATGCAAAATTCCTCAATGCTGGTCAAATATGCATTACAGTCAACCATGTTTTTGTGGATCCAGAAGTTCATGATTCTTTCATCTCTAGACTGCAATTTTGGAGTCATCAATTTCTGAACGGACAGTCAACAATCGAAACCTCAATAGTCAACCAGTCACACTTTGGTAGATTGTTAGGTGTTTTGAAGCAGACAAAGGGGTCAATCATTTGTGGTGGGAAAGGGGACGCCCAGTCCCGCCAAATGGAGCCGACCATTGTGACTGATCTTGATACAGATGGTACGTTCAATCCCCCAAATGCTTATATCTATAATAATGGAAATCTAGACATATTAATTGAAGAAGAGCTATTTGGTCCGATATGCCCTGTGATTAAAGCGGATATCCAAAAAGCCTGCCTGGCGATAAATCGGTAAGCCTCAAAAATTTATATGGACATTCCGATAAGTCAGTCATGGCTAAGACCGTCAAAAGGAAAGAATACCCCTTGGCGCTATACATCTTCAGCCATGATCAAAATGAAATTCAGTTCAGTGAGTGGCCATGCTTCTCCGGAAATACAAGCTCTAATGGCATATAATAGTATTAGGAAATACAAACTCTGGCGGAGTCACGATAAATGATGTCATCCTACATGCAGGCTTCCCTGGTGCACCTTTTGGGGGAGTTGGAGGCAGTGGGCATGGTTACTACCATGGACCATATGGATTCAATGAGTTTTCGCATCTCAGAACAGTCGTGAATGCACCTAGTTGGTTTGAACGTTTGATCAAATTTCGATATCCGCCTTATACTCCAGATCACATGGCAAGGATACCGAAAGTCAAGTCTAAATTCAAGAGGGGAGAAACTATCGAAGATCAAAGATCAGGCGCATCTGTAATCTCTCCAAAAAGGATTGCGATGGCTATTGTAATAGTGGGGGTTTTCTATTACCGCTGGCATTGAAATCCTCATTGAATACTATGCCTATTGAGAATCCAGAAATGTCTTGGAAGCAACAAACATCGTTTTAAACAAGCAGAAATAGTTCTATATTCTAGGATCTAGAGAACCAGGCAAAAATGGGTATTTGAAAACGCTAAAAAAAACCAAAGATACCAGCCGTGAGTTTGGCCAAATTGCAGAGAGCTCTCTCAGTCCGCAAATGGGGCATTCCTCTTTACAAATCATTCAATCACGTACGAGTTTCTGAGACGGTCAACTCCACATCATGTTGTACTCGAATAAACATCGGTCCAAGATATTGCTGAAGTCTCTCTCTCTCTTCTCTTCCACGATCGGTTTCCACGAGGGCCTCGATGGTGAGCCGCATTTCATCATCATGTTTTCCATCACCAAAGTTCAGGTCTGGCCTGAAGTCAAAGCCATTCGCTACTAGAACTCTCGGAGCACTTGCGTTACTTCTCTGAGAATTAAAGCTAAGCTTTTTACCAATATAAGCTCTGTATTCAACCTTCAAGATGAATCGGATGAATGGCTGCACTGCTGGTAGACAGGCACAAATGATCCCGACGCAAGGCTCAACTGTAGACCAGACGGAAATTATACCCATGAGATAGCTAATATCCATACTCTTGTCGAGTTGAGACAGATAATGAAGTCGAACAATACTCGCGACGACGACACTAAATGCGATGAGTATTCTGGTCATGGTTATCTTCAAGGATCGGGGTTCTGTTCATAACATACCTAATACCCATACCAAGGAAAACAGACACAATGAGTTTCTGTCTCACACGCATGTTTTGTCTCCACACAACTGGAATCGGAACAAGAAGAATGAGAACATCCGTGAGAACATTGCTCGCGCCATTGCCAACCCAGAAATTGTAGAAGGGATATCTGTAGTAACCTCCCGTGGGATCCACGTATTCTGTCCAGAAATAGGATATCGGTACAGGCGCACAGGGAATTGCAATGATGCTGCCAACAGCCCAGGCTATACTGAGAGCGATATTCGCCTGGATCATCCAGTTCATTCCGAGAATTCGTCGATAGAACATTAAAATTGCCAGTTTGATCATGAGAAGCTGAGCCACGTATATAATCAGATAAGAGAAAACATTCTATCGAAACGTCAGTTTCGGATATGGATTGAGTCAGGTCAATTCTCGATGGCACTGCACCTTCTTCCCAATGCTGAGTGGACCAAGGTAGTTGACCCAGACGTGCGTGCCGAGGCCATACTTCAGGCCCCCAATACAAGCTATGGTTGTGAGCACGATCAGAGGAATCTATCGAAAGACTTGTATTAGATTTCTGCGTATAATACCACGAATCATATCGGCAACGACGATAATGAGGTAGGTTGCTTACCAAAGTCAGGAGCATCATCCAGTCATCGAGGAAAGGCCTATTCCTTTGTACATAGACCAACACAAAAAACCGAATGAAGACGACTATCACAGTAACTACTACCAGGGCTATACAAGCGGCGTTATTCGTAGTCACCCGACTGTGAGAAACGTCCAGTCCAGCAGGCGGTGGGCCCAAAACCGATGCCGCTGGGATATTCCAAGCTTCATCTATCGTAGGCATTGCGATAGCCCTAGCCGCGGTCTTCTAACACCCAAATTCGCGGAAAGCGAACGGGTCTCAAGCTTTGTCACCTGGAAGAATGTGGGGAAGTAGGGCATCTAAATGCAAAAGCTACAAATTGATCTATCCTCATGATATAACTATCATATGGCATTGTCTGGAGCTAATATTAGTCGCTAGCCGTATATGGCTGCGTCTGTGCATATGTACCGAGACAGGATCAAGGCACGATGGGGTACACAAGCTGTAATTCTCGATGCTGATTGGAGATATTTGGTTCGTGAAACTGCGCCAAGTAATCCTTTAAGAATATCCTTACCGATTTGGTTTAGCTGCGCATGATATTCGTTGCAAGTCCTGGCTCGTTCTTCACGATATGTACTACGAATAAACGAGTGGATTAGAGATTTTCAGGAGGTCTGTTCCATTCCCAGTCTTACTTCCATCAAAGTCAGTTGTTGGCTTATGAAACACGGCATTCATGATTTCACGCATGATATATTTCGAGGAGGTTGAAGGAATCAGGGCCCAAGACAAAATTGCAGGATTCCAGGATCAGAGCTGCAATCTTGGTCACTTTTTGGCCCGTCGCCTCATCCAAAGCAGGCTGACATCCTCCACGTGTGGTTCGGCAAGTGGAGGCTCGGTGTCAGAGTTGTTTAAGTCCACTGTTTCGAGTCTCGTGTATGTATCGTGCTCCCCAAGCCCGCCGCCATTCGTATCTACTTGTTCTCTGCAGATTGTCACAATATCAGGAAAGATGAGGCTCATATTAGAATATCCAACGTGCGAATCCATAAGGAGCTAATCAGATTTGATCCTTACGCCACGTCTTTGACTGTAAGCCTTCACAAAGAAAGCCTAGCTTTCATCCATAAATGGCTCTTTCATGCTGACTGTGTCTAGGAAGAAGGGAATGAGACTATCACAAGAGACTGAAATAATATCTACTATGTGCTTAGCCAAGCATCAATGCCCTTTGTAATTAGGCGTCTATGAATTGTGGATGGCCATGCGTCCAATAGATGAACCCAATGTTCGGAATCAGTCCGATCGTCCCTGGAAGCGAGGATGTACATAATAGCACGTCAGCATCTGACATGCGAACATTCCGTCTCGTGGCAGATCAATGGGCTTATCTTGAATCCGAATCCGAATCCTTTCTCGATTAAATCTCTCTGTATCTCCATCGTATTTGTGCGGTATACGAAGCAGTTAATCTCTAATTATGTCCTAGTGCTTGACAGCAATTATAAACCACCAGAACAGTCTAATTTCCCAAACCTGATTTCCTCGCCGTTTGGTCATCTCATCATCTACTTGAAAGCGGGGGTGTATGAAAAAAAAAAAGCCGACCTCGCAATAAAGAGCCTTCGTGCAGATTTTGCAGATATTTGACTAGCCCAGGCTGCAAAAGTACTACTTCTGGCCGCTTCTTGGGGCGCCGAAACGCCTTTCGGGCCAGAGATGAGATCATGGCGAAGTCGCTAGTGCATTAGTGTTACAACTTGATGATAAGGAAAGAAGCATCTGCATGACCTCGGATGAATAAATACTGTGCCTTGAATTATATAACTGCTGGCTGCTCGCAACTTAATGGTGCTTGTCGCCGACCTTGTGCGACCGGTGGACCAGTCTCTGAGGCTTCTCGGGTTATTTGTGCCTTTTCTCGAGTCCAACCGGATGAAGACACGATATTTAATCAGTAGATTCGCTTCCTAAAATACTTATGCCAGCGAATTTTAAATATTTGATCCTCCGGCACATCGCCTCGGGACCGTTGAAATCGGCATTTTCTAATGTGATCTATCCGGTGTTGGAATAGCCGGCCCAATCACCGACCCCTGATTGTGCCCTCTTGGCCCCTGGTGCATAGCTTATGAAATTCCAAATCCGGGATTATTTGAGAAGGGTAGTCAGTATAGGGGTGACGTGTCTAGCCAGAATTGCATGGTTATACTCCGTACCACGCGGTCTTTTCCGAACAGGGAGGGGGCTCTGGCATGCCATCCGTGCCGAGGACAGTGATAAGGTATAATTAACTAGGTCGCTGAAAAAGCTGATGATCTTCAAAAACTGCCCAATCCCAGTCAATCGAGACATGGCGACACTTGGCAGCCAAGGCCCCCTGACCAGGAGCCGAGACCTCACGTCTCCGACTAGTATAATCGATACCTCTTGCGCACTAAAGTTGAGGAATTAAGAATCATATCTTCCCAAGCCTATGTTCCTGCGACATGAATTCTCCTGCTTGGTTTTTGGGATAGTTGGAAGACTCTGAGCTTCGATTTGCCCTTGCGTCGCCTAACGGCCCAACCGCTGGATATGGGTGTGACTAGGCAGGGCCTCTCCAAGCCTCAATTGATGCTGCTCGTTCCAGATCCTTTCCGAGCGCAACGTCATTTCCCGCAGCCTCTGCAGTTTTTTGGTGGCACATTGAAACTCCGCCACGGCGGAATCGCCTTGGCATCTTCTCCATCGAAACTTTAATAAGAGTGAACATCATGGAGGCTGGAATCACTTTGGTTCTTAACTCAAAATTACAGCATCATGACAGAAGCTGCTTTTAAAAAAATGGGTATAATGCTATCCATGGTTGAAAAGGAGGCTATGCAAAGAAGCCGGCCACCTTCTTACGATGTCTGCCAAGACCACATTTGACGCGAGTTTGCCTTCAATCTAGGATCCCGGCTTATGGATCTCGATCAAAGGCTCTTCCAAGACTGCCAAGGCTTGAGGGCCATAGCTATAGGCTGCAGAAGAGGGGGCGCACTACGTATAATATGCGGTGCAGAGCAACTGGATTGAAGCGGTTTGCCGGAAAGCCGCGAGCAATGGACTGTTATACCTTTCCAAACTATGCAAAAACGAAGATAAAGTAGAGCTCAAGGGACTGCACAAGGGACTGCACAAGTCAGCTCATGTAAATTTGAACCGTGATATCCATGCATCTCCTCAGCTGGATGGTTACCGAGACAAAGCATGTTTTGAGAAACCAAGGCAGCCAAGAGAGGCGCAAAGGCCGAAGGGATGTAAATCATGTCTAGGCATGAGGCTACGTGCTTCAACAGTCCCAAGTTCCAAGGATAAGGCTGCTCAAGGAAGTCTTGGGAAATATACCAAAATATTTAATTACTGTGCGACAACCTATTCCAGTCCTTTTCTTCTCAGTACTTCTTATGATGATGGCTACCAACGATGCGCCTTCCTCGGCCTCTAATCAAACCATTACTCAGATTCCCCATACTGCTGAACACTATCCAACCACAAACTTCCATGAGAATCGCCCAGAGAACGTTCGGCAGGGCGCTCATTCTCAGCATGAAAACAACGACGATGTATTCATTTCAACATTTACCCCGAGGGGGGCTCCTCTGCTGCTATACTTATCAAGATACATGGGCATGGAGCTAGACACCAGCCACGCAGACATTGTTCTCATAGTATGCGGGTTTGTCGCCGGTCTTGTTGACGGCCTTTCATTCAACGCTTGGGGAAGTTTCTCAAGCATGCAAACAGGTATGCAGTCAGGTTCCTTTACCCTGAAAGGTTCTTGATTAACAAGTAATTCAAAATAGGAAACACCGTATTCATTGCGCTGGGCGTATCTGGCCAGCCAGAGTACCCGGCCTACCTGTGGGCAAAGTCACTCATCGCGTTGACCGTCTTCCTACTCAGCAATGTCTTCTTCATCCAACTATCTCGCATTTTAAGCCCTCTCCGGCGATCGACCCTCATACTCTCATTTGGCCTCCAAACAGCTGCCATTGTAGTTGCCGCCTCTCTTGTCCATGTAGAAATTGTCAGCCCCAGGCCAGAAGATCCACGCGCACCGATCGAGTGGATCCAGATCATACCGATCTCACTTCTCGCATTCCAAGCTGCCGGTCAAATTTGTGCTTCGAGGCAACTGGAATACGATGAAATTCCGACCGTGGTTCTTACGACCCTGTTATGTGACTTGCTCATTGATCCGGATCTTTGTGCTAGACCATGGTCTGCAAACCCTAAGCGAAACAGACGGATGGCTGCTTTTCTTGCTCTCTTCTTAGGTGCTATGACTGCGGGTGGTCTATCGAAGGTCGCATCCTTGGCGAGTAGCCTGTGGCTTGCGGTGGCTTTGAAAGGTTCCATCACAATGTCCTGGGTCTTTTGGGAGGATGTCGAAGGGTGTGCTCGACCAAAAAGAGATTCAGAAGATAGTTTGGCATAACAGATAGATGATTCAGCCTTTAGATGTCATATTCCTGTTCAAACTGTTAATTATAGATGTTCTCACGATCACGCATTGCTTTCAAATTCACCCCAAAACATGTGCAACAGGTTATTAGCTCAAGCATCGTTCAATGGCAAGCAAACTGGCTTAGTTAATCCCAATGGAGACTTTATCGTCGATTTGCTTATTTTGGCTCTTGCTAGAGGGTTCGTACATTGAGACAAACTCGTGATACAAACTTCTAAGGAATGTGCTTTGCTTCTCAGAATGTTTTGGGTACTCGCTGCCCCTGAAATTAGCCCTAAAACTTCGACCTGGCTGTGACAGAGTACTATTGAAAGCAGGAGATTAATCCATTCCAAGTCATATGTATTCAAATGTACCTCCACATCTGCATTCTTGCGTATCTTCGAGTATATGACTTGGACTTGGTATCTATTTTCGGGATTAAATGTTGACTAATAGTGAATACATTTATCCAGCCCAGGAAGCATATTCAGATTCAAAACTAGTACAGTATTGGAGGAAAGGGAGTAAGCTTCATACAATAGAAGAGGGATATGAATACGGAACACTGCGACCTCTGAAACACCATGCACGGGCCGAACGCCAAAAGCGACATCAACATCGTACAATACATCATCCCATGCCAAAAAAAAGAAAAGAAAAGAAAAGAAAAGCCCAACGCCGAATTCAAATGCAAGGCTGAAGAATACACCATTTCTATACGACAGCATCCATCTTGGCACGCCAACGAGAGCCATAGACTTTCATAGCGAGAACAACGGAGCCACTTGCAAATCCAATAACACCAAGAATGGTAAAGAGCCAACCATTACCAATGGCATTAATAATTGGTGCAGTAATGAGAGATCCAATACACGCCAGGATATTGCGCATGAAATTGTTCAGTGCAACCCCCGTTGAAGACTTCTTTGGCATAAACTCCGTGAGCATGGTAGTGACCATGGTGAAGATGAGCATTGACCCAATGCCAAAGAAGAAATTGGCAATCATTGGAACGAGCCAGAATACCCCCCTATCCACTGTCCATCCGTACCACAGAAGCGCTGCTGGAAATAAAAACGCACCTAGCCAGGCGTTTTCACGCATGCGATCCTCCGGGTGGAACACCAAACGACCCTTCTCATCATATCGGTTGGCTTTTTTCGCCTCGCGCTGCATTATGCTATCCATCCAACGACCGCCGAAAACTGCGGCAATAAAATACCCCAGTGAGTTCGGGATATACAGCAAGCCGACGATGATTGTACCGAACTTATATGGCGGCTTGTCGAAGGAGTACTCGATGCTGACATTGAGAACATTAAGAGCACCAAACGCGATACTCCCATAGTAGACACTGAGAAGCACAGGAAGATGTCGCAGGTAGAGAACGATTTTTAGTGGATCGATGACAGTCATTTTGAAAAAAGTGAAATATCTTGTTGTGGAACGAGTAATGTTTTGGGTCGACAATCGGCTGAGTTGGTTGTTAGCCGGGTCATCGTCGCCTGGCAAGTCTGGCAGGATAGGCTTTGGAGCAGCCAAAGTCTCTGGAAGGCAAAGCAGGATGATGAGGAGGATAAACGCGCCAAAAGCGGCAGTGAACCACAGTGTGCTTCGCCATCCCCATCGCTCTGAAAGAAGCCCACCGATAATAGGGGCCAATAAAGGCCCACATAGAGGTCCCAAAAAGAACATACTCATTGCCTGACCACGTTCGTATGGGTGCCATATATCTGCGATAGTGCCAGCACCCACTGCTTGTACCGACGCAGCAGCACCGCCGCTAAGCATTCTCATGACAATCAGCATTGGAATGGAAGTTGAAATGGCACAGAGGCAGTTGAAGACAACGAAAAGAGCGAACGATGTCAGGTATATCGTTCTTCGGCCAAATCTCTCGCTGAATGATGACCACCAGAGCGGGAAAATTGCCATAGCAAGTAAATATAATGAGATCGTCAGGTTGGTGATTGTGTCAGACGCATGAAGATCTTTCGCTACCTTTGAGAGGGAGGCTAGCAAAATACTCATGTTAGTTAGAATAGCCAATCCGCAATTCTTGAGTTCAACTTACGGAAGAAGATAGAACTCCCAAGAGGCGTTGCGATGGCTGCCAGGGCGACAACGAACGAGATGAACCATTTCATCCGGCGAGAATACGTCCGTGGATTCTCAATCTCTGCAATCAGAGCGACTTGCCCAAATAGTCCTCTTCGCTTCATCCTGAGGACAGGTATTGGCGGGCCAAATTCGGTGGAATGGCGGGGCAATGGGGGTGGTTTTTCCTCGTCTGATCTCTCTTGTACAGGCACTGTGAGGCTAGATCGACGCGATCTTGGGGGTGAATTGTGCATCTCCATTGTATGCTGATCACGGACTATGGGCATTTGACTATCTATGCTAATCGTCGGGATCAGCGTCGACAGGCTGATATTAAGATGATTATAGACTTCCCCCATTTTTGATTATGGGCTGCTGGCGCAGCGTGATAAGTATTCCAAACAAGATAGGCTAGTCGACAATCGGATGAACGAGTGCCGGTCGAAGGTTATCCAATGTGACCCTATGGCCAAATCGGAAAAAGAAGCAAACGCCTTCAAAGCGAAGGAGCCGGATATCGGTTCTTGAAAAGACTAATGGCAAGATAGTCGTCGTGGAGATGTCGCAGCCTGTGACCGGTAGAGGTTACAGTGCAGTGTGTAGCCCACACGTTTGGCGAATGAAATAGTCCCATTGCGTATTCCAAAACAAGTAGTGATAACTACAGCTGTGGCGCCAAAAGCATATAACATGGTGGAGTTATGCAGATCCTAAACAGGGCAGGGAGAGAGCGATCCACCAACTAAACCCTGAAATCGGCAGGCGTAGAGTTTCGAGAAAGCACTCATAGGCCCAAAATGCAGGAACGAGCCTGAACTGTGCACGCAGTGGACGCATTGGACGCAGTGGACTGGGTTGTTGTCTCAGCCTGAAGCGATCGACCCGTGTGCCTGCCGATTTGAGCCCTTACCGGGAATCAGAACTTAGTTGGCTGCTTGCAAGGTCGTATGAATCATGATCGTCAAGGGATCCACCATAAGTTCGCTTCAGCCTGCAACGAACGTCGAACAAGGCTTCTATCGCCCATGCGCGTTAACTCTTGTCGTCCTCTCATGATGTGTCCTCCATTTCGAAAAAAAATCCAGCGATGACCAGCAAAGCAACACCCTGGTATTGTATGTGGGAATTTCGTAAATCATCACTCTTGCCATCTCATGCAAGTAAATTCATAATCGTGGTCGTGGTCGTGGTCGTGGGGCGCGTCCCCTGAACCGCTAGTAACTCGTGGGGCTGTGAAAGAGCGAGTCATGACGGAATACCGCTTGTGGCGGACTTCCGTCGGCTCTCGCAAGGCTGGGGATCCTTTTGAATGACGGACGATAAGGGAGAAAAGGGAAATAGAGACATGGAAAGCCCGTTTGAAGAAGCGATACAGGTCTCAATAGACTTAGATTAAGCTCGTGGTGGCCATCGATCCATTATATGGCGTGCTTGGGGCAAAACCCACTCGGCCTCTTGGCTGTGTTTGCAACGTGAGGTGCATCGCTACTTGCACTACATCTTCTACCTAGGTACATCTTCATGTAATGGCTTCCCCAGCATGCTTGATTTCTAGAAGATTCACACTCCCATTTCGCGCATAGACATCACGGTCGCTGCAAGGGAGCGATTATTAAGCCTGGCGATCGCTCCCGACGTCAGTGAACATAAAATGACGGTGAACAATGGCGTTGAGGACATCCCATCTGTTGACATCCCCCTTTGCTATACCTTCAACCTGATCCAGGTATTACACCCCCAAAATTAAATATTATCTTGAACATTCCCACGTCACGGGAAAAATAAATATATATATATACATATTCAAGAATGACGAGCTCAACCCCAATCCCTGAGCATCTGGCTCCGTTCCAGACCGAAAACTACGCCGATGCATGGGACGCCAGATGGGAAAAAGGTCACCAGCTGTTCTGGGACGAGGGATTTCCCAATCCAGCACTGGAGGATGCACTAGCGAAGCAGAAAGGCACGATCGGACAAGCCATGGGCCAGGATGCACAGGGCAGGCCATACCGGCGGAAGGCGCTGGTCCCTGGCTGTGGACGTGGGGTCGATGTGCTGCTTCTAGCGAGCTTCGGCTTCGATGCATACGGGCTTGAATACAGCGCGCATGCAATTGAAGCGTGCAAGAAAGAAGAAAAGGAGAACCACAGCTGGTACCGCGTGCGTGGCTATTGGCCAGGGAAGCGTTACATGGGTGCAGGGCGATTTCTTCGCGGATGACTGGCTGCAGAGGATCGGGGTTTCGGGCGGATTCGATCTGATCTATGACTATACGGTACGCATATATCTTCCTGCTAGAAGCTGTTCGCCCTTTTGACAGGCCTACACTTGCTCACTGGTTTATCCCGTTCCCATACTGACTGTTTCATAGTTCTTCTGTGCCTTGAGTCTCCCAATGCGTCCAAAGTGGGCACTCCGTCAGACACAGTTACTGGCTCCCGCTCCGGCTGGTAATTTGATCTGTCTCGAGTTCCCTCGGCATAAGAGCCCAAAGGAACATGGCCCTCCATGGGCTTCTCCATCAGAGGCTTACATGGAGCATTTGAGCCATCCAGGCGAGGATGTCCCTTACGATGATCAGGGCGTCGTCAAACAGAATCCTCTGCAGCCACCAAGCAAAGCTGGTTTGGAAAGAGTCTCCATCTGGCAGCCTGAGCGAACTCATGTGAAGGGCCAAGGGGAGAATGGAGTGATCTATGACAGGGTCTCTATTTGGCGTAGGCGCAACTAGTTTATTGCCAGTTCTTCATGGCAGGGGGGGGGGGGGGGGGGAAGAAAGAGAGGAATATAAGATGGAAAGACCTTCTCGGCGACAGTCTCAAGTCAAAACGCTTGATCTAGCGTCTGCACGTTTCTAACTCATGCATGCGAGCTGATATATGTCTGTTTTTCTTTTATTATTGTTTGGAAAGGGCATTGTAATGCTCTCCCAGTCCGTAGGAGTGACGATAGTATGCCAGCCAGATAACACGCTTGCGTTTCTCCTCCTCCTCAAAGCTATCCATATCACCAGCCTCAATCTTTTCCATGCGCCCGTCACTTTGAACGACATTAATATCCACTCCATATGCCCGAGAGATAGCCTGCAATTCTAACTGACCACCCCACTCGGCAGTCAGTCTAATCTTGCGCGTATATTCATCTAACGGTTCTTCCATGAATGCCTCAAAATCGTCCTTGTTCTGCACAATGAAGTCTGCCGTTACCGCACGGACGGCGCGGTAGCCATCGTGTTGAGAAGAAGCGACAGTGTCAATGCGCGTTTGTGTAGTCGGCTGTAAAACAATTCGACTTGGATCTGGCCGTAAACCGACTCCAGAACTATCAAGTTGTTTGGCGACTGAAGAGTACAGACAGTGCCCATCAGGGTTGACCTCGATCTCCTTCAATCCTAACTTCTTAAAAACGCCCTCCATAACTTCCTTCTCATTGCCTCTGTAATCTGTTTGGTTGGCTGCCTCTTCCGCAGCAGCGGCGGATGCAGCAGCTTGTTCGGCCGCGCGCCGAGCTAAGCGTGCTTTTTGACGATTGGGTTTCTTCGTTCGTGGGTTGGATTGGTCTTCGGAAGGGGATGTTGGAACTGGTTCTGATTCTTCTTTATGTTGAGGAGCTTCACTGGGTTCGGTATTGGTAGGTGTTTCGTCGTCGAGGTCAAGGTCCGCCATGCCATCCACAGCCTCCGTAGTATCGCCATTTAGCTCTGCAATCTCTGATTGGTGCCGCTCTGTGAGATCTTGTTGCATGCGTTCGCATTCATCATTGACACCTTTGCGGGTCTTCTTCGTGGCGGACTTTTTTTTCTGGGTGATGCGTCCTTGGAGATCTTTTTGCTCCTTGCGATGTTTTGCGAGAAGCTCTTCCATCGTGGCAATCCTTCAAAATTCCAGTCTAAAAAGCGAACAAACAAACGCTGGAAAGAAAATGCTTGGACTTGAGATCGAAACGCGCAGAGCTTGGTCCGAATGCAAAGTCGCCCCGCGAAACCCTGACCGCGCTGCCCTATAATTCATCCGAAAGGGGAATAGTGCTTTGTTCCAGGATAATCTTTGTTGCGGCTCCGAAGTGATTCGACGAGCCTCGGCTTAATCGCGGGCTCGGTCGTCGGGTATGCTCTGTAACGGGGCAATCTTTAAGAACTGGAGATTTTGACAGGTACATTCTCCTCCCATATTCACCGTCTATCATGGATTCACAGAGCTTATTCAACGTTAAGGTTTGTTTGATCTTTCATGCTGCAGATCCTTATAATTTCGCTTTGATCTAGTGCTTATACTCCATTACCAGGGCAAAGTCGTGCTGGTCACTGGCGGGGCCAAAGGCATCGGTCGCATGATCTCAGAGGGATATGTCACCAATGGTGCTACGGTCTATATCTCATCCCGTGATGCCAAAGCGTGCGAGCAAGCCGCTACTGAATTGAACGCTCTCGGAAAGGGCAAAGCGCATGCGATCCCCGCCGATTTCTACAAGTATGACGACGTGAAGAAGCTGGCTGAGGAACTAGGCAAACGGGAGAGCAGTGAGTGATCCTCCATGATATCAGAAGCCTTGAAAGCAAGCTTACTAATATATACCTCTTTTATTCAGAGCTCCATGTCTTGGTCAACAATTCCGGTTCCAATTGGGGAGCTCCGTACGACGAGTATCCCAGTGCCGCTTTTACTCGAGTCCTTACCCTCAACCTCCACCGTGTCTTTGACCTTACTCAGCTCGTGACCCCATTACTCGAGAAGGCGTCCGGCCCGAACGATCCGGCTCGCATCATCAACATTGGAAGTATTGATGGCTTGCGAGTACCCTCTCTGGAGACCTTCGCCTACAGTTCTAGCAAAGCCGGTCTGCACCACCTGAGCCGGGTACTAGCGAACCATCTGGGCAAGCGAAACATCACGTAAGTTGTTCACGCTTTCTCCAGCCTCTTTATCTGCTATGAAAAAGGAGGTTGTTTATAGATCCTTGACTAACCGCCATGTTTGACCAACAGTTCCAATACTTTAGCTTGCGGTCCATTCGAGAGCAAGATGATGGCAGCTACCCTGAAATCATTTGGCGAAGCGATCAAGGCGGGAGTGCCCTTGGGCCGCATTGGTAGCCCAGAGGATGTTGCAGGCGCTTGCCTGTTCCTGAGTAGTCGAGCCGGTGCTTATGTGAATGGTGCAACTTTAACATTGGATGGCGGTAGCGTGATCTCAGCCAAGATCTAGAGTTGCCGCAGAATCGGAGTTCCATACAATACCTGTACATAACATCGAATATCATATATGCTTCAATATCTACCGCTCGATCTTATTTTCATGGGTTTTCGAATGGAATGCAGGAGAGAGGTAATGGCATTAACTACAATAAGACTTTCCGTTATAACATCTTAGCAGCCGGCCGTGAATCGGCGACCCAGCCAATCACCGCCAAGGCTCTCAAGTACGCTGCCGGCTTAGCTTCTTTGGGGTATCCGAGCAAGGATGGCCTAGTCGTACGTATGTGCTATGTATGTACTCCGAACCATCCATGTTGAGCAGGAAGGAACCCTGCATTTCTTACCCCAATGTCGCAGATGGATCACGAGGTACTCCTTGAACCTGTGTTTGGTCCACACTGATCAAGGGCTGGACATTCTAGCCGAGGCCAATGCCTTCAAAGCCTCGTCGGCCATTAGATCTAAACAATGCTAGCGACTCATGGACAATATTTGTTGCCCTCGTGCAGGCTCCCCGCTAGATTATAAACAAAACACACAAAAGCAAAAATATACTTGGGCCGTGGTGGCCAAATCGCCTTACAAACCGGTTATTCTTTGGCCAGAACAACACCGTTATCTTCGCTTATCGGAGGCAAAAGGGCCAACTGTGGATCGGTAACATCATCGCTCTATGCCGTCATTGTCGAAGATCATCCGACCATCCCACTTTGCACCAGCATATACAATTTTCAACGGCCATCCTACCTCACATTATACTTGACACCGTACTCATTGCAGCCCGGACCACCTTATCCGACACGCCCAAATCGCCCCTGCCTACCAGCCTCCCTTCGACTCTACCTGCAACTCACGTTGCAAGAGCTGCCGCCCTCTACTTAAACAAACAGACACTTAGGACAGCTGCCGCGCTTGCCGCTGCCCCAGTTACTGTTTGAAACCCCGCGAAGAGAGATAACTCAATTCGAGACCGAGAGACAGGAAGAGTCGGTGTGGAATACCCGCCTTGCGTCACGCACAATCGGAGACGGCGTCGGTCTCTCTGCTTTTCCCCTCTACAACTTTACCATGACCGAGCAGAACGGGAAACGAGCCCCCTCTGTCCCCGTTGTGGACCCATACTCTAACGCAGATGTCTACTATGGTGACGAGGATTCTATAGCTAGAATTCGTGATCGCCGGCGTGCGTTTTCGGCGGTAAGCCGCCACAGCGCTCGGATAAAGGGTCGACGCGGGGTATAGCTAATGTTGGACCTAGAGCTTGCAAGACTTCACACGCGAAGATATCCAGCAGTATTTTGGTGCGACACCATCAAGGCGAGGAAGCCACGGTAGGCCATTCACTGATGTCCCCGTTTGAAATAGGCTAGGAGCTAATGCAGTATACAGATGAACAAAGTGGTCACCCCCGGAAGTTCCTCATCGAGGTCGATGAAACCCTCGAGGCTCTCCTAAAGCAGGAAGATACCGATAGCAACCAGCAAATCACAATTGAGGATATTGGGCCCAAGGTATGAGATAAGAGGAGCTCAGATTTGCGAAAGTAGCTGCTAACTGGGCGCAGACGCTCTCTGTTGGAACAGCGGGATCGTCGGGGATCAACCGCGTAGATGTCCGCGGTACATATATGCTTTCTAATTTGCTCCAAGAGCTTACCATTGCGAAAGACTATGGTCGGAAAACCGTCATTCTCGATGAGGCTCGTCTCAACGAGAATCCTGTCTCCCGGTTGGCTCGGCTGATCAAGAATTCCTTCTGGAAGGCGCTCACAAGACGTATCGACGGCTCGAATATTGAAATTGCTGGTAGAGACCCGAAGGATTGGACTGATGACCCTCGTCCCAGAATTTACGTTCCCCCGGGTGCTCCAGAGCAATTTGAATACTATAGCAAGATTGCGGAGGCGAGCCCCGAACTACGCTTGGATGTAATCATGCTGGATGCCAATATTACTCCGGACTATGTCATGGGGCTTGTTGAGAAGCCTGGTCTGTTGGCATTGGCGATGCAGACCAAGGTCAATGAGAAGACCCAAAAAGAAGAGCTGGAAGGTGTCCCGTTCGTCGTTCCAGGAGGCCGTTTCAACGAACTATACGGATGGGACAGCTACATGGAGTCTCTGGGATTGATCGTGAGTGACCGTGTGGACCTGGCCAAGGGCATGGTAGTGAACTTCTGCTTCGAGATCAAGCACTATGGCAAGATTCTCAATGCCAACAGATCCTACTATCTTACCCGCTCACAGCCTCCGTTCCTCACGGACATGGCGCTCCGTGTGTATGAACGAATTAAGACCGAACCCGACTCGCTAGAGTTCTTGCGGAATTCTGTTCTTGCTGCTATCAAGGAATACCACAGCGTCTGGGCCTGCGAGCCACGTCTGGATCCTGTCACCGGGCTCTCCAGATACCGCCCAGAGGGCTGGGGTGTGCCTCCTGAGACTGAGCCTACCCACTTCACCCACATCCTCATGCCATACGCCGAGAAGCACGGTATGACTTTCAAGGAGTTTGTCAACGCATACAACACCCGCCAAGTCCTTGAGCCTGAGCTAGACGAGTACTTTTTGCACGACCGGGCTGTTCGAGAGTCGGGCCACGACACTAGCTACCGACTGGAGAGAGTGTGCGGAAATCTTGCCACCGTTGACTTGAACTCTCTCTTATACAAGTACGAAGTCGACATCGCACGAATCATCCGCATCCACTTCAAAGACAAGCTCACCATCCCCGTTGAGTTCCGCACCCCACTGACAAAGGACATCGAGTTCGAAACATCTGCTGCCTGGGACCGGCGTGCCCGCAAGCGCAAGCAACGTATGGACCAGTGCTGCTGGAGTGCCGAAAAAGGAATGTTCTTCGACTACGACACCGTCAAAAAGGAACGCAAGGATTATGAGACTGCAACAACCTTCTGGGCCATGTGGGCGGGTCTTGCCTCGCCGCAGCAGGCAGCCGAGATGACCGCGAAGGCATTGCCTCGCTTTGAAGCATTCGGTGGTCTGGTTTCAGGAACAGAGGAGTCCCGTGGCCCTGTAGGATTGGAGCGACCAAACCGACAGTGGGATTACCCGTACGGCTGGGCGCCACAGCAGATGCTGGCTTGGACTGCATTCCTGCGATACGGATACCAGGAGGAGGCGGAGCGATTGGCGTACAAGTGGCTGTACATGATTACCAAGGCGTTTGTCGATTTCAATGGCGTTGTCGTCGAGAAGTACGACGTGACACGGCCGATTGACCCACATCGCGTCGATGCCGAGTACGGTAACCAGGGCACTAATTTCAAGGGTGCGCCACGTGAAGGGTGAGTCTTTTTTTTTTTGCTGCTGGGCCGAGACTCGGCTTACCGATATGACGATAATTTTACCCTTGCTAACGCGTGCTCTGCAGATTCGGCTGGGTCAATGCCAGTTATGTCTATGGGCTGGAGATCCTGAACGCGCACATGCGTCGCTCTTTGGGAACCATCACGCCGTATGATACGTACAAGAAGGCGGTTACGGCGCAGGAGGCTTCGTCGGCTGCCTTTTAATTGCATTCTTGATTGGACTTTGCCATTGGGCGTAGAATCTGCCTTCTGCATGGGTTGACAAACCCCGACACAAACGGTTAAACTACCTTGGCTGAGACGTGAGTGCATGCGGCTTATCAGGTATACTGCAGGTTATTTTTTTAGCTACACGCAAAAGTGGCAGTGGGGGACGAAGTACGAGGACTGTATGTGCAGGTGATTAATTCTTTGCTAAGTATTGTTGGAGATGTTTCGGCTGGTAGCATGGTTTAAAAGCGAAACGAGTAGATGATTAAAAAAAAAAGACGCATGATTTTTTTTGGTCGTTCAATGAGTCATTTCATATATCTTTCTCTAAACTGTGTAATGGAACGTCCTCGTCATATTAAAAAGCCTACACGGTGTAACATTCTATACCATTTGTGATACTTTGTATAGCTCGCCCGCGAAAATAATCCGGACCCGTTCGGCACTCACCAGGTTTTTCGGCCAAGTTCCGAATGAAGATCAGGCATACCGAGCTGCAAAAGGTGCCATCTTCGGGTTCTCCGCATTTTGTTCAACATGTCTCGATCGCCCTCATCTACAATCGCCCTGGGGTGGCGCATTACGTGTTCCTGGTTTTCCCGAGGTTGTTCTCGTGAGCTTTCGTTTGCCATCTGTGGGATACGACTGTAACTAATCGCAGATAGTCAAGTGTCCTCCGAGTTTAGCTAGGAGATCTCTTGAATGAGAAACAGAAATTGGTTTATATCCAGAAAGTGTCACAGGTTACTTTAAAACTGGTGAAAGGCTTGGCTAAGGGTAGCTTTGATTCATGATTCGCGAGAGCGCAGCATAGTTCCTAATTATGGTAAAGTAAACAATGAATTAACTAGGTTTCTGATACAACAATGCGATGACTGTCTTCCTCATTTGGCAATTCTCGAGTTACCATCGTGGTAATGGGTATTGTGGACGAGCATGGCTGAACCGAGGTCCAACGAATTTGGAATAGTTTCGACCATTTTGATCGCCATCGGGTGGACCAAGTACTCTATTGGGTTTGGTCTTGAGACTGGTACTGAGATATTCCGATTAGTATTCGTAATAGTTTCGAATGGGTCGAGAATCGAAGCCAGATTTGGGTCGAGGCGCAGGCCGGATTTTTTTCCGGCGGTGGTAGAACAGGCAAGAATACAGAAGGAAATTGCGACCCGTGTTAGTCCGTGTGCAATTTGCATGTGCGTTTTGTAGATTCATTGAGATGACAGATTGGTCATTAATTCCGGGGGCAGATGACTATCTTCAAGCCAGATTGTGGCAGAAATAACTACTTCTTTGTACAGACAGAGTATATTTACAGATCTGAGGCCACGGCTGTGGAGTTACGCTGAATACCGGGGAGTGACAGAACGGTATGGATGACTCAGTCTGCACGAACGCCTAAAATCTTCAGCTTCTGGAACATCCAATTTGAAAGCAGCAATAATGACGAGCAGTTGGCCGACGACGGAGATGTAACTTCGCTGATCTTCTTAGTGATCATTAAGCCCGTATTTCTGACGAAAGGCTTCAGCTGAGACAGTTCGAGACACGTGAAAGTATACCTCGTACTGTCATGTATCCGAGCACATGCCTAACTACGTCATGAGCATCCCGAATCCTGGTCCGATCTAATCGCCTTCGTTCAAGCAAGTCTTCAATTGAGATGGATGCTGAAGAGCTGTTGTGTTGTTGAGATATATTCTCTGTACATAAATTATGGATCTTAGACCTTTTAGAAATCCCCGGCGAGGTGCTCTAGTAAGAACGACAAACCCCCGAATCCACTGGTCCTTTGGGCCGAGGATCTCCAGAGTCTGGATCCTCTCCACCGAACCGCAACAACCGTTGGACTTCCGCTGTTCGGGGCGTCAACGACCTTGCCCGAGAAATTACAGTAAGATACCTGCCTAGGCTATCTGCGGATTTCATTTTAGATTACTCCCGGTGAACCGAGCGTTTACCGACCACTGGTACTGATGTGACGCATTCGCAACTTAGTTAAGTACCCCAGTTCCCTGGCTTGTGATCAAGAGGTTTTATTTAGCTGAGCTTGTCCTTTAAAAGTTTTTTTCACTTCTTCTTGACATTCGTCTACTATAGGCTTCAGCACATCTGGCCTCTGGAAATATATTCCCATTTCCTTATCACATCTATTGTAATCTAAACGTCATTATGGGTCTCCACGAAGACGAAGACCGCCAGTATGCGGCGGAGGTGCAGGCTGTGAAGGACTGGTGGAAGGACTCTCGCTGGCGCTTCACCAAGCGGCCATTTACTGCCGAGCAGATCGTGGCCAAGCGTGGCAACCTCAAGGTTGAATATCCTTCTGCCGTGCAGGCAAAGAAGCTCTGGGGACTTGTGGAGCAAAACTTCAAGGTATGTTGAAAATCACGGACACGCAAGTCTCGCGATCAATTTAGCTAATGATAGCGCCGTTGCATAGACCAAGCAAGCTAGTTTCACTTATGGCTGTCTTGAGCCAACAATGATCACCCAAATGGCCAAGTTCCTCGACACAGTCTATGTTTCTGGATGGCAGAGCTCTTCAACAGCTTCTTCGACCGATGAGCCCTCTCCCGATCTGGCTGATTACCCCATGGTAAGCTAGACAAAAATACCCAGGGAAATTCAGTACACTTACATATTTCTAGGACACCGTTCCCCGCAAAGTAAACCAACTGTTCATGGCACAGCTTTTCCATGACCGAAAACAAAAGGAGGAGCGCGTGACTACCCCCAAAGAGCAGCGTGCCAATGTGGCCAACGTCGACTATCTGCGTCCTATTATCGCTGATGCTGATACCGGCCACGGTGGTTTGACTGCTGTGATGAAGCTCACAAAGCTCTTCGTCGAGCGTGGTGCTGCCGGTATTCACATTGAGGACCAGGCTCCTGGTACTAAGAAGTGCGGCCACATGG